>PVKC010028305.1:0-15394 GCA_004027635.1 Crocidura indochinensis
TGCTGGGTGCATAGATGGGACGCAGTGAAGAGATGTTATGGGGGACTTGGTACTAGGACTGAGTGGGGGGTGTCAGTCAACATGGTAGGGTGCTGGCTTTTGAAACAAACCCTTTGACTGCTCAGCTGAAAATTGGGGTGACAGAAGCTACAGTGATGCTTGTGAAAGGGGATGGGGTGCTTATGGCTGATTCTGGGAGAATGGGAGGGTGAGAGGAGCAGGACTGAGGTGAAGTGGACACAGAGCCTGAATTCCATTCTGGGCCAGAGATTGAGGGCAGGTAAGGTGGGGTGTAAGATGGGGCCACAACTTTTTGCATGTTTCCTGGGATTTGGAGCTCCAGGGTCTCAGGAAGGAAAAACACTCTGAGAATCAAGCAGTGGGATACCCATAAGTGATGTTCAGGCCTAACTGAACTGCCTTTCCTGCTCAGGCCCTCAGGGAGCCATGATCCAGCCATATCCTTCTGAATGGTGCTTGGCTGTGTGACCCCAGTTTTCCCCAATAACTTCCCAAGCTCCCATCACTTAGGAAGTTCTCTGATCTCCTCTCCAGGCACCCCCAACTCCTGGGAAAGCCAGAACCCCTGAGGTCTGGTTCTAGGGGTACAGCCACATCTACTCGTCAAGCACTATATGGCCCCTTTACTGCTTTGCTGTGCCAGACACAACCCTTATGGCATCATGTCTCAAGCGCATCCTGGGGGATGAAGGAGGAGGGAAGAAGAGGAGAAAGGAAGAGAGAGGAAGAAAAGGAAGAGGAGGATGCTGATGAAGATGGAAGCTCCTTTTTTTTCCTACTTAACACCCCTACCCTAGAAAGACCAGGCCAGCCGCCCTTTCCCCCTCTCTACACATGTGCCATGATTCCATTCTCTGTTTTAGAATTAGGGAGATGGGGGCTTCTTAGTTCAGCACTAAGTACCCCAATCTAAGGATCTAAGACCCTCCAAGGCTCACAGAGTTCCCAAGGATGGGAGAAATCCCTGTGGAGGAACCCCTGTGGGAGGAATCCCTCTCAGGGCTCACATCGCCACCCCAATCTCTCCCTGCACTGGGCTTCCCCAAATCTTCCCTGTGCAGCACCAGGGGATGGAATATTTTTAAATGGGAAGAACCAGTCAAGCTGGGGAGCTTGCTGTGGTTGTTGTCTGAAGTGGTGACAGAAAAGCACCTAAGGTTTGTTTGAAGTCATCAGACTTTCACATCTAGGAGAAGAGAATGTAGATCGTTTGAAGTCACTCCTCGGGACACATTTTGGCTAGACCCTTGGCAGCCTTTTCTTATCACTGCAGGAGGTAGCAGTGGAGGAGGAGAAGAAGGAAGAAGAGAGGAAGGGAAGGAAGAGGCAGAAGAGCGAAAGCTATACTCCACCACCCTGCAGATACCTCTCGTGGGAACTGAACTAAGACCCGGGGTTTCAATCTGCACAAACTTGATTTTGAGCCTATGGATGAAACAAGCACGAGTAAGTTTCTTTTCCTCCATTTTGGCTATGCAAGGTTGCATTAATTATTAAGTAATGAGTCGTAGTAGAGTGGTAGATGATGGATGGATGGTGAGGCCAAGGAAGGGGGAGATGTTACCCCTCTCCAAAGCCAAATGCTAATCTTACTTGGATGGTAAGACCCTCCTAGTCTGTGGTTGGTAATTAAGGAGTGGCTTTAATTAAGGAGAGAGGGGTTTGCAGCAAGAAAAAGATCAGAGATACTGGGGGGATGTATGGAGGCTGGTTAACTTAAAGGCTATGTGAGGAAATACGCACGGTGGCTGGGGCCTTGTCATAAAACTGGATATCTCCTGAAACTTCATCTGACTGCCTGTGGATCATTTTTTCAGCTTTATCCTGAATCTATAGACCCGTGGGCTGAAGGGGCTGCAGGCGCCAGGCAGGACTGAGAAAGACTTCTCCACCATTCAATAGTAGGATTTTGTAATTAATCATTAATTCAACATGTAATGACCCCTAACTTCCCAGCTCTATTGCTGGCACTGCAGAAACTGACCTATCACATCGAGTCTTTATTTGACCCACAATCTTCTTCCCACTATCACTCACGAATGCCCACGCTGGCTGGCACTCACACCTGCTCTCCTTAAGATGTCTGAGCCTTCCAGCCCAGCTGTTGTCAGGCCAGGGAAAGAATGGAGGCCTCGAGGGGGAAATCTGTTCCCTGGGAGATAAATGATTTCTCTCCAATGCCTGCAGACTGACAAACAGGATTTCTGCCCCGGGCCCATGAACAGCTTTGTTCAGCTTGTCCTCAGTTCTCTGGCTAAAAGAAAATTTTTGCAGGGCCCTTAAGGACTCTCTGACACCAGCAGCAGCCAAGACCTCAAATGTTCTGGCTTTTTTTCTGCACTATATGAACGATAGTACAGCAAGGAGGGTGTTTGCCTTGCAAATGCCTGATGTAGGTTTAATCCCACATTTGGTCCCCCTGAGAATTCCTGGAGTTATTCCTGAGTGCAGAGCCAGGAGTAACCCCTGACCATTGTGGGGTGTGGTGCAAACACTGAAACAAACAAAGGTTCTGGTTTCTCAGGTCTTGGTGCTTAAGCTCACCTCTGCCTCTAAGGAGAGACCTTAAATTTGGGCTGAAAAGATAGCACAGCAGTAGGGTGTTTGCCTTGCATGCAGTCAAATAAAGATGTACCCAAGTTCCGATCTCTGGCATCCCATATGGTTCCCCCATGCCTGCCAGGAACAATTTCTGAGCAAAGAGCCAGGAGTAACCCCTGAGTGCCACCGGGTGTGACCCAAAAACAAATAAATAAACACGAAACAACAAGAAAAAGAGAGACCTAAATTTAAGGGTTTGCCTCCTCTCCTGAGGTCCATGAAAGAAAGGAAGGCAGGTAGACAGATGAGCGGTCAATCTCAGATGCTGAGAAGAAATAACAAAGCCTGTCAAGAGCACAGTGTGAGCACTGTGGGCATGATCATCACACAGGAGCCCTCCTGGCACCAGATGGTCCTTCCAGCTCTCTCAGTCCATTTGCATCTTAAGACTTACACCCCAAGATCTAGTTAAAAGGCGGGTGAAAGGGCAATAGTGATAGTATAGCAAGTAGGGCGCTTGACTTGCCTGGCATGTGGCTGACTGGGATAGTCAATCCCCAGCATCCCATATGATCCCCAAGAACTGCTAGGAGTAATTCCTGAACATCACCAGGGATGGCCCCAAAACAAAACAAAAACACACCAAACCCCGCCCCCAAAAAAACAAAAAACAAAATCCAGTAAAAGTCGGGTGAAGACTGGCTATTTCCCCTGAAGGCCTTGAATCTGAATTTCCATACTCTCTCTCTCTCTCTCTCTCTCTCTCTCTCTCTCATCTTTGATCCTGGGTGGGGAATGGGACATGGCCTAGATAAGGCTCCAGTTTTCCGGGACACAGCATTTCTGCATTTCTTACAGCACTGGGTATTAGGGTACACTTTGGAAGGTTCCCTAGGCCCTGTCCATGTCTCCTAGCTCCTAACAGGGTTTTGCTGTTCTTCTCCCTGCTCCCCACATTGGCCTTTGCTCTTAGAGCACCATATGAAGTGCCAGGCAGACCCCCACAGAGGCTGCATGAGCTGGAGTTGAGAAGCAGCAGACCCAACTGCTGATGTTTTAGAAGCTGAGCTTCTCACCATCTCTGAAGGCCCTGACCAGCCCTACGGCCACAGTCTGTTCCATATCATTTTGCCTTGACATTTCTGATGCCCACTTGTGCCCAGTGCCTCCCTAGCCATCAGTCCCCACTCTGACCCACTACAGAATAATGGCCACACCTGGAAAATTGGGGCTAAGGAGGTGAGACCAGTCCCCTTTTGCTGATTCTGTCTCCAGTAGAGAGTGTGGGATTCCTCTGCTGTTGTAGACGATCCCCCATTCTGAGGCCCCTCGAAACAATGCCGATCCCCTGTAAGCAGCCTGATGTGGAAATAGGGTCTCGGTAGATGTGATGGGGAGGTAAGGTGGACCCCAAGCAGGCTGATTCCTGTAAAGGGCCTCACGGGAAGCCAGACACCCAAGGGAGTCAGCGGGAGCAGAGACAAGAGAGCGACTGCCACAAGCCAGGGATGTCAGAGGGCTGTGGCACCCTGAAAATCTAGTGGGCCAGGAAGGCTGTTTCCCCTTTTATCATGAACCTGAGGAACATGGCCTTTCCATACTAGATGGCAGATGGATTCATCTAGGAAGTATAGTCCCCTGGCTTGTTGGAGGATTTGGTGAGGGGACAGTCCCAGCATCCCAAAACAGAGGAGAGGAGGAGCAGGAGGGGCAAAAGCCTAGGAGGCAGCAGTTCTGGAGCAAGATTCTCAAGCCAGTGCTATATACACCTGCCCTGTGGAGTCTGGCCAGGTCAGCCAGGTATTCTTGGTGGCCCCAAAGCTTATTCTAGCAGCAGGAGAAAGAACTGGCCACAGTCCTGGGGATAGGCCAGCCACTCTCACCCTCGTTTTCTACCCCAAAAAGGGGTACATGACCCAAACTGAGTTAATGGGCAACAGAGAGAACCAGATCCAGAGGCCCACTGGGCTACAGGTGCTGGTTTTGGCAGGGCAGGGATGAGGGGGCATGTGACCCAGAGCTGCCCCCACCATTCTACCTGTGACCAATTGGCGTACAAGTATGTCCAGGATTCCAGGACACATGCCACCTTGGAAGTGTGCATGGGTTGCCAGTGATGGGTGGGTGAGGCAGGTGGGGATTTCAGGAAGGCTTTTTGGGGGTGCAACTAGCTGGTTTGGTGGCATAATTTCTTCCAATTTGGAAGCAGGTGTGATGCCCCTGCAGAGCTGCAGCTGTGGGAGTAGGGAGAGGGGGAGAGAGCTCTTCCCTCCTCAAGGATATGTCCAAAACTCTGTCAGGTCCCAGAGATGAGGGTTGTGGGGGTGAGGGTGTTTGCAGGTAGCTTTAGGTAGATGTCCCTTTGATGCAGGTCAGTGAATGGGGGCTCCCAGCTTCAGGACCCAAGATTGGCCTCAGACAGTCAGGAAGTGGCGGGAGGGAAGACAAAGGTGCCCCTGTTGCCTGTATGTCCAAGTCTCAGAATCCTTCCTATAAACACACAGAACCAAGGGGACCAGGGAAGTGGCTAGTAGAGGAGGGGCAGGAAGGGATATTGGGGGACACCAAGCATTCACACACATTTCAACCAGCACAGACCCTCAATGGCAGGGTACCACAGCTGGATTGTGTGTAAGTGGGGTACCATTCACATACAGGGGGTGACCCACATATACACATATCTCAGGGCCCTACTTCCCTCCGACAGGCAGGCGTACACGCTAAGCAGGGGGGTGGCAGGCCATATCCTCTAGAGAATGTTCCAGATAGAGAAAGGAGGAGCATTGTGGATGATGGTGAGCCAGAAGGATTGAGCAGAGCCAGTGGTTTTCAAAAAACAGGATGGGTTGGAGGTGGAGGAAGGGGAGGTGAGAGGTCAAGGGCATGAAACTCACAGAACTAGAGAAAAAGGCAGATGAAGGGGAACCGGCCCCTCAGCGAGACCCCAAAGCAGGAAAAGGGCCTTGCACCCTGACTGACTGGTCTGGGCAAGAGTCTGCAAAGAAACTGCCTGGATCTGGGCCCAGTGGCCTCATACGAGTGGCTGAACCCCTAGACAGCACAGTTGAACCCCTCCACCAAATGAGAACCAGAGTCACAGGGGTGGGGAGGTGGGGGGCTGGTGCATGGCAGGAGTGAGCCCAGCAGGGAGGGCTTGCACGCGCACCGAGACACACAAACGGTTCCACGAATTTGCTCCTGGATCCACAGCTCGGTCTCTTGTCCCCCTGCTTGTGGCTGGCAGCTCTCCCTGTCACACTGTCCTGTCCTCTCTGATCAAGTCCACGTCTTCCTGGCAGATCCCATGAAGTCCTAGCTTCGGGTCTCCGACTCCCAATCCTGCCTGAGCAGAGGTGTGCGGGTCCGAGGCGCAGGGCTCTCCACTGCACTTCGAGCCCAGGCTAGCCAGGGTGACCACCCAATAAGGGTGAATCCTTGGGTTCCAGAGCCTGCAGCAGCGGGCAGAGCAGGGAAGGAGAAGGTGGCTCGGAGTCGAGGTTGCTGAGCTACGTCCCTTTGTCAGATGATCAGAGCCTGGAGCAGGTGGGGAAAGAAGAGAGAGAAAAAGTGCAGGGCAGGTTACACTGCAGACATGAAAAATTGAATGTTGAACACTTCCACACAGATGTAGGATCTAGAAGAAGGAGATGCAGAAAGAGAGAGAGAGAGAGAGAGAGAAGGGGGTCGGTCCCCAGGGCTGGATGAGAGAGGCAGGGCAGGGTAAAAGGATGATGACAAAAAGGAGGGGGACACTGAAGTCACAATGAAAATGCAATTCATGTCTATCGCCAACTTCCCCACTTAAGAAGTGTGGAATTCAATGTATTTATATTCAATATATTTATATTGAAAATTATTGAATTTATATTGAATAACATATTCAATATATTTATATCAACTACAGTATTAAGATATATATTGGGGCCTGGTGGTGGTGCTGGAGGTAGCCTAGGACAGACCGAGGTTCGATCCCCCAGTTTCCCATATGGTCCCCCAAGCCAGGAGCGATTTATGAGCACATAGCCAGGAGTAACCCCTGAGCATCACTGGGTATGGCCCAAAAACCAAACAAAAAAAAGATATATAGAATGCTGTATGTTAACATATAGATACTGATATCTAGATAATTAACATATAATTAGTAATTAATAACATAGATAATCAACATATAGATAATAATAATGTAATTAGTATCAGAATTGTGATGACCCACTGTAATTTCTAATACTGTAATAGCCCAAACCCAGGGAGACAGATTTTTGAATAGGGAAACAGGATGAAACTTGACAAAGTCTTTGCAACAAGGAAGAACTGGGTGAGGGACTGTCTTTTTCTTGGGGGGAGGGACAACAGGAACTCACTAGAAGTACTTCCAGTGAGTCTCATACATAGACAGGCATGAAGTCACACCCCAGAAGTGCCAGAAAACGGGAGGACCACTGATAAGTTAGAAGTAGAGGAAAAATGGCTACGCACATCGACTGTATGTTTCCTACCCAGCACAGTAAGTGAGAAGACAGACCTGAGACATGTAGGAAGCTCACAGCCAGCTTGCATGTCACCTGGCTAATCAGCCCCCATCCCCCATAGGAGCATCCCCTGGGAGATGGTTGAGATATTAGGATGTGAGGTTCAGCCCAGAAACACAGAATTAATTTATGTTTGGACACATGCTTGGGGGTGATCTGGAGTTCTTGGGAGTTGTGACAGTTAAAAGGTGGGCTTGCCCCGTCTTTCACCTCCAGTTCCCCATGGACTGAGTCATCCTGAATTCTGAAAACAGGCCGCTGCAGAGGGGTGATCAGAGGGGAAGGAGCCAGGGACAAGGCTGACCCAGTTGTTCACGTCCCAGACACCGACCAGTGCAGCCCCAGTGAGGATTAGGAAGGCCCAGATATTGGCCTTCATGTAATCCAGGAGGCTTCTAGAGGGTTCTAAAGTCAATCCCCGGGCCAGATTGATGGTCACAAAGACCAGTGGGTGGTGCTGATGTTTTAGGGAAAGCAAATTCCAGACTAGAAGGTGGAGTTTATGCTTCTGGCTTTGACACCCCACGTGGACATGGCTGAGTGACTGTGTGTGTAAGCCAGAGTTTCTCCAGATGTAAAAATGGGAGGCAGGGCCAGGAAAATCATTCACACACTGAATCTGAGTAGCTGCTGATGGCTACGAGTGGACAGAGGGACTGGGAGATGTTCTGTGATCCATTGGTCATGCCTGCTTGGGTACAAGATACAGGCTCACACTTGAAAGCGGTTTTATTAACACATATTACAGCACCATTGGCAGTGTGTTTATGCTCTTCTGATACTTCAACTCATGGTAACCCCCAATAAAACACTAACTTCAGGCACTAATCATAGAGATAGGGGTTAAAAGCTGGGGGGCAGAGGTGTGAGTGTGTTTAGAGTTAACCTCTATCCTAAACTCACCATCTGCTGCAGCCCAGTTGGAACCTTTCCTCCAGTTTCATCCCTTTGACTCTCTGGGGCACCTCCTTTTCCTATCCCTTCAGAAGTTGTCTCACTTTTGGGGAAACACATTATCCCCCATATCATCTTTTCTCTGATAGGGTTTCTGGCTTCCTTCTCTGGTCCCCTCTTTTCATCAATAGCACCTCCTGGTCCTCAAGCTCCCAATCTTAGTGCCATTCCCATTCTTGCTGCCATCTGAAAGGGTCTTTTCAAGCACATGAGCCTATCAGGGTTAGGGTTGGGGCCATAGTCAGCTTTCCTTTTGGGATAGGGTTGGCCCTTCATAAACTCAACAATCAAGGCATGAGCTCTGCCTTTTCTCTGGTCCCCTCTTGTCCTGTGGGGCTTCACCACGAGTACATAGGAGACCCCAGAGAGGAAACAACCTCTGACTCCCCACCTTTGTCCAGGGAGCTTTAGTTTTTTCCTCCTGGACAGTGGAGTAAGGAGTCAGTCTACTAAAGGTGAGGTGAGGGGATTACATGTGCTGGAAGCTTCTACATCAGGGACAGCACAGCTCTCAGAGGGAGAAAGCTGGGTCCTCAGTGTGTGTGTGTCTGTCTGTGTGTGTGTGTGTGTGTGTGTGGGTCCTCAGTGTGTGTGTGTGTGTGTGTGTGTGTGTGTGTGTGTGTATGATTTCCCCAGAGTCAGGCCTAGAGAAAGGGTACATCATACTTGATCTGGGGACTAGGGAGCTTCAGGACCCTGGCATGCTATGTGCTATTCAGGTCCATGGAGGGCATTGACCTTGTGAGGAAGATGGACAAAGTGGCAGCCTTGACAACTGCCTTGCTCTGTTGACTTTGGGGTCCAAATACCAGACAGAGTTGATGTCCCTGAATAGAAACATGTGGTGGGAATGGAGCTGTGTTCCCAGAAAGGAGGGAACTGTTGGGTGGTGGTGATGGGGTGGGACTAGAAAGACAGGATAGAGGATCAGGGTAAGGGGAGGGCACCTACTCTGCAGATTTCCAGAAATGTCCGGGGTGAGAGAGACGGCGGTTTCGCTTTGGCAGTTTCTCCAGCATGTCCATGAGCTTGGTGAAGGTGGGTCTCTCTTCCTGTTCAAAGGCCCAGCAGAAGAGAAGGATGTCCTGGAAGGACCACACAGTGATTTCAAACACATGGTAACACCTTACTAAGCACCTTTCTGGATATGCATTTGTCTATTTGTCCCATTTTCTTTTTGGGTCACACCCGGCAGCGCTCAGGGGTTACTCCTGGCTCCATGCTCAGAAATTGCCCCTGGCAGGCACGGGGGACCATATGGGGCACCGGGATTCGAACCTTTTTGCATGAAAGGCAAATGCCTTACCTCCATGCTATCTCCCGGGCCCCTATTTGTCCCATTTTCACATTATTCCATCATCTGTTTATACACCCACTCGTCCACCTACTCATCATCCATCTATCTGTTCATCTGATTATCATCTATCCATTCACTCATTCATCTATCCCATATCCACTCATTTACTCATCTATCCATTCATTCAACCGCCACACATCTATTCATCTGCTTGTTCATCCATGCACCTGTCTGTCCATCCATCCATTTGTTCATATAACCATCCATCCATCCACCCACCCATCCATTCATCCACCCACACACCCATCTATTCATCCACCAATCCACCCACCCAGCAATCCACCCACTCAGCCATCCACTCACCCACCCATCCATCTATTGATCCATTTTTTTTGAATTTATGAAATATATTCTTCATTTGTCCATTTATTCTTCTAGTCATATACTTCCCCAGTCCATAGAGCAAACTAGGAAAGCCCTATCCTGGAGAGCCTGGTGTACATTGAGACCAATAATATTTCTCAAAGAATTCTGCAATATTTTTTCTCTCAGCATAGGTAATGGGGATCCTTAGGGCTCCCTCCTCATTCCAGTACCTTGATCAAAATCCCAGGAGGGAAGAGTGACTTTAAGTTATGTCTCTGCCTGAGGAAGGAGACCTAGTAATGGCAGATTATTATTTAAAACATACCAGGTTCATGGAGGTCAGAGTGATAGCACAACAGTAGGCTGTTTACCTTGCATGTGGCTGACCAGAGACAGACCCAGGTTCAATCCCCAGCGTCTCATATGGTCCCCTGAACCTGCCAGGAGTGCTTTCTGAGAGAAGAGCCAGGAGTAACAGTTAATTAATTTACACTCAAGTCTCCCTGTTTCTATTTATCTTGTTCTGAGTTATAGTATGCCTTGCTTTTATTTAATGAGAAGACCAATAAAATGAAACTCATCAGTATAATTGATGCTTGATTTAATGAATTGCTTTGAAAAAAATCTCAGAAGCAGAGGGACCCACTGGTCTTCTTTAACTTAGCAAATCATGGCGAGAAAATACCTGGCCATGCTCTGGCGCTCCTGATGGTGGGACCTTGAACTACAGCCACTGTTCAGGAACTCTGCCTTTTGGAAAGCCCAAAGGGCTCTCCTAAGAGACTGGAGGGGTCTGTGCTTTGTCACCCTCTAAGAAATCAGGGGAAAAAAAGGCTCTGAATGGTGCCCCTTACTTTCCTTGTCTCCCAGAACTGACACTATCTGGAACTTACCGAGATTTCTTTTCCCATGCCGATCTGGCTAAGGTTGGGTTTCATGCCCGTGCCCATCTGCCAGATGATGGCCTCAGCTGGCTGGGTCTTGAAAGGCCACTCCCGGGCATGCAGTTCGTACCAGATGGTGCTGTGGGCAGATTGGGAAAGAAGGGTGGCGTGTCACTCAGGACTTTATATGCCTCTTCTCTCTAGTTAACTAGCCCCTGAAGCCATCTTTGCAGGGCTGGCAATTCTGCTACAGAGACACGTTAGACACTTTCTCCATGTCTCTTGAGTTCTGCTTGTCCCAGGTTTTCATCTCCTTTGGGGTTTAAATTCCAATGATTCGAAACCAAGAACCAGAACAGTAGAAGATACAGAGTTTTTAGGCTCACTGACTCTGAGTTTCAATACAAGGAAATTGTTGAAGGGGGAGACAAAAATGCATTTATGAGGCTGTTCTCCAGAGGGTGATATATGATGTGGAAAGACTCCAGAAGTAAGGTAATGGTTAGAGAACAGTAATGGGTTGTCTGTATTACATAGCTATTGAGAAAGCAATAGATTGAAATAGAGCGACGCCTGTTAGTTAAGGCTCACAAAGAAATGTTGCTTTTATGGAAAATAAAATCACTTCTTGGGTAATTTTTTATCTAGGTGTTTTGGTGCAGGTTTTTTGGGGGTTTCCCATGTGGTTCTCAGGAGGTCTGGGGCACAGATGGCAGTCAATGCAAGGATCTAAGAGTGTCATATTGTCCAGACTGGTTGCTGATGATGATTCTGTGAGTTACCCTGATGATGCCAGGGCCTCCAGTGCTACATCCAGTAATTTTCAGGGGACCAGGTGGTACTGGAACTAGAATCAGGATCGAACACTCTCTAGACAAAGCTAGTGTTCTAACCATTGTGCATCACCTAGCCCTTACTACATAATTTTAAATGAGCAAAGGCAGGGCATATAATCATTCCCTTGCAATCTTTATCCCCAGATTTATAGTATATAGTTACAGATCTCCCATGCACCAAAGGCACGTTAGTAATAAATAATTTTTAAGTAATGCTGGCACATGTTTGTTTTGTTTTTGGGTTATACTCAGTGATGTTCAGGCCTTACTCCTGGTTCTACACCCAGAGATCACTCTTGGAAGACTTGGGGGACCACCAGAATGTCAGGAATCGAACCCGTATTCAAGTCAAGCACCCTGAGGCTAGAGAGATAGCACAGCAGTAGGATGTTTGCCTTGCATGCGGCTGATCCAGGATGGACCCAGGTTTGATCACTAGCATCCCTTATGGTCCTCTGAGCCTGCCAGGAGCGATTTCTAAATGCAGAGCCAGGAGTAACCCCTGAACACTGCTGGGTGTGACTAAGAAAAGCAAGTACCCTAGCAAGTGTACTATCACTCTGGCCCCTAACACAATTTCTTTCTTTTTTTTTCAAGGGTTATTCCTGGCTCCATGCTCAGAAATTGCTCCTGGCAAGCACGGGGGACCATATGGAACGCAGGGATTTGAACCGATGACCTTCTGCATGAAAGGCAAACGCCTTACCTCCATGCTATCTCTCTAGCCCCACCTAACACAATTTTTTAAAGCATCCCTTCACTTTTCTGCACCCTAAAATCAGGCATAAAATCTGAGATAATCTGTAATAACATGTTGGGTGTTATCCTTTTTAGAAACACTATCATTGTATTTATGTGTCTAGAGAGAAACATAAGAAGATAAATTCAGAGAACTGCCAGTGATAGACCAACTCCTGGGGATCAGCTGTGGACTCTTTCTTCTTTAAAGTGTTCTTTAAGCAGCACCCAGGGAATCCTCAGTGAGTTGAGAGCATCAGGCCAACACGGGTTGAGGTTCTGATTTGATGTTTCAGAACCAACACTGGGTAAGTGACTTTCTTGTAAGTGAGACTGGTGGGGAGCATATTTGTCTGGGATCCTGGGTTCTGATATGGCTTGACAGAACGATACTTCTAGATTTATGGACAATGACATGACTGAGAAAGGGCATGCTTCAGTGAGGATCTTGTGGTCCTCAGGGAGGAAGAGTGATGTCTGGAGAGAGAATGGTAGGTCTGAGTGTAGGGAGCCTCACGATGGAGGCCATGGGATATCGTATAATATTGGCATGGGGTGAAGCTGTACCCCAAAACAGACTTCCTGGGCACAAGACTTCTGAGATAGATAGACTTAGACAATCCTGAGACTCCATCTTGCTGATACCCTTGATGCATGTTTGATGGAAAGATCAAGAAAAAAACGCTATCCCCTTCACTCAGCAGAAGACTGAGTTCTACCAGCTATTTCTAGGCTCTCCTTAGCATTCCCCACCCCTAGTTTATGTCCCCAAGTGAAAGGCAAAAGTGAATATTGGACTGCTGTTAGGCAGGAGTTGGGTGTGTGTGGGAATGCCTTCTTCTCCCCAGTTGTCCAGTCCTCAGTTGTGAATACAATGCCAACAAGGTATAAAAGTATACAACTTTTGGGGCCAGAATGATAGCAAAGCATGTAAGGGTTTTGCCTTACTTATATGATCAATCTGAGATTCGATCCCAGGCATCCCATTTGGTCTCCTAAGTACCATCAGGAATGACCCCTGATGCAAAGCCAGAAGAAACCAGGAGCACCAATGGGTGAAGCACAACAAACAAAAACAAAAACTACAACTTAAAAAAAAACTTTATTTATTGATTTATTGAATTTTGGGCCACATCCAGCGGTGCTCAGGGTTTACTCCTGGCTCTACACTTAGAAATCGCCTCTGGCAGGTCAGGAGCCCATATGGAATGCTGGGGATCAACATGCAAGGAAAATACCATACTGCTGTGCTATCTTTCCAGCCCCAAAACCACAACTTTTGGTTTTGATGCTTTGACCTCTGGGGTCTTGCTAATTCCATGTGGAACCATCCCTCCTGGAGAGCCCTAACTTCTTACAGAATGGCCAAGACTCCCCTGTAGAGGATGCTTCTCGTATGCAATCTACCAACCTCTCCCAACTACACTTCAACTAAGCTCTCACATGCAGAGCTGACACAGTGTCCCCAATTCTCAGAAAGCTGGGTGTCCTACTTGGTAGGGTCTGCAGGCTCTAATTGGGGTCTGGAAATACGAGTTCTGTTCATTTACATGGGAAACATTTTAACATTTCCAGCCTCATCCCCGATAACTTATTAAGTCCTACCATCTAAGAACCCTTTACTTTTGCACAGAGCTGGGAGTAACCTGTGAGCACAAGATGGAGTGCCCTCCCCCACCAGAAATTAAATAAGCAAAACCTCCAGCTCTGTGGGAGAAGATCTCAGGCCAGTCATTGCTCTACAAGTCTGAATCAGAGCCTCGGTTTCCCCAATTGTCAATGGGAGGCAACCGGAAGGGGGTGAACACCGTGTCCAGGAGACCCACCCAGGAAAGGCACTTTTCAAAGGCCCCTTGTTCTAAGTTCATGCCTGAGCATGGTGTTCCCAAGCAACCACTTACAGCACCTAATTGGCAAGAAACCAAAGCTCCAGGTCTCCCGGAATTCAGCAAGAAAAGCCTCATTAAAGCTCCCTCTGCTCCCCAACTTTCAAGAGAAGCTCACTTGAAGGAAAAAGAGAGGGGGGGAAAAACAGCTCAAGATGAAAACTCCAGTGGGGGACCAATTACTCACTTTGGTACATTTAGTTAATTACATTCCTTTTTCTTTTGCTAAATTTATACGAAAATATGCCAACTTAATTATTGCAATTTGGTCTCAGATAACAATGTCTAATGAGTTAAAGATGGGGCCTGCCCGCAGCGGGGCCAGTAGCCCCAAAGACAGCTGAGCAGAGGCCCCCCGGGGTGCCAGTACCCTACCCTTAGGACCTCACCAGCAGGATTTGTGGGTGGGTGGTCACAGCCCACAGACCACAAGGTCAGCTATGCCACCTGGAGGTATAAAGACTGTACCGTGCATGCCCATAGGGTGGATGAGAGACGAGGGATGGGGAGAGGGGAAGAGTCCATCTCTGCACCCCCAAAAGCCCCTCTCACAGGGTTATGTCCTATGTCCCCAGGGAACAAGTGGACCCCTTCCTCCCTCAGGGCTGTGTCACTCTTTCCAGTACCTGTTCCCGATAACTCTACCCCCAAGTATCTCTCGCTTCTCCATTTGCCCTTTCTGTCGCATTGACTCAGTCCTCCTAGTGTACCCACAGTCCCTGTCCTCTGTCCAGACAAGTACCTCTTCTGCTTTCTTGAAGAAGACCCTAGCCCTGTTCTTGCACTTTGGGCTCTGCCTGAGTACATGATGCCACTTTGTTTTTGATGACCAGAGACCCTTCATTATCTTACAACAGTGTCTATATAGGACTAAAAGAGGAACTGGGCTCTCTGAAAGGTAACAACATGGGCATTGGATAGTAATTAGTTTCCTCCTAAGTCTGCCATTATGCTCGGAGGAGAAGGTCTTGGAAACCAAACAGCTGCCCAAATCTTAGTAGGCAGTAGTAGCTCTTGATTTTCAGCAACAGTACAGTTTCATACGAAGGGTTCAGTTGACAAGAGCACAAGACTTTGTGTGCCAGGGGCCTGTGCCAATCCCTGGGACTGAATAGTCCCCCCCACAACCACCATGGGGACCAACACTCACCAACCCTGGAGTTATGACACTGATCTAGAGACAAAAGAAAAAGTTTTAGGGGAACTGGAGTGATAGTACAGCAAGGAGGGCACCTGCCTTGCATGTGGTCCACCTTGGCTCAGTCTCTGTTATCCCATAGGATTCCTCGAGTCTACCAAGAGTAACTTCTTTTTTTTTTTTTTTTTTTTTTTTTTTTTTTTT
>PVKC010028306.1:0-15483 GCA_004027635.1 Crocidura indochinensis
AAAACCAAAACCAAAACCAAAACCAAAAAAACCACTTGATGTTGTTTTGATGTCTTTACTTTTATTTTTTCTTTTGGTTTTCCTGTCGTACTCTGCAGTCCTCAGGGGGTAATTACTGACTCTGCAACAAAGAAATTATATTTTATATTTTGGGGCCACACCCAAAGGAGTGTTTTTCAGCCATTCACTCTGGACACGGGAATCAATGCTAGGTGTGCCCAGAGATTCATTTGGAATGCCAGGGATTAAACAGGGTCAGCTGTATGTAAGCCAAGCTCCTTATCCGTTATACCAGGGGTGGGGAACACGCGGCTCTCGAGCTGCATGCGGCTCCTGGCCTCTTATCATTATTTTGTATACTGTGGTTCTTTGACAAGTTTGGATTTTGTTCTGCTGCTTCTGAAAAGGGACCTCTGAGAAGAGATCTCCGAGTGCGGAGTCCCACCCCCAGGCTGCATCATCCCGTCTCCCATCCCTCGGAAACAACTGCATGGGCCAGCGAGCGGGGGACCCATGTGTCACATGTGGTGTCACATCTTGCCGTTAGTTCTTAGTGTGGAAGGCGCAGCACACCCTCGCCATCGCTGCAGGATTTTTACCCTCACTCAAAATGGCAAAATGCAATATGTGTTTACTATATTATTGTTAAAATGATATGCTTTTGTGTGTTTGTCTGTTTTGGCAGGTCACTGAGTGGTGTGGCTCTCTGACTCTCAGTTTAAAATTTTGGCTCTTTGTGTAGAACTTGTTCGCCACCCCTGCATTATACTGTCTCTCTAGCCAAACGTTTGTGATTGTCAATGGAAACAAAAAAAAATTGATAATTATAAAAAGATAACCTCAGAATAAATAGATTGGTTTAGGAAAAAGAGAAAATGGTTGCATTTGGTTTTAAAAAAGGTTTTCCGGGGCCCGGGAAATAGCATGGAAGTAAGGCGCTTACCTTTCATGCAAAAGGTCATCGGTTCGAATCCCGGTGCCCCATATGGTCCCCTGTGCCTGCCAGGAGCAATTTCTGAGCATGGAGCCAAGAGTAACCCCTGAGCACTGCCAGGTGTGACCCAAAAACCAAAAACCAAACAAACAAAAAAAAAAGGGGGGTTTTCCTTCTTTTTACAAAATGATGTCTTTTGTTTTTGAGGCCATATTCAATAGCACTCAAGAACTACTCCCATTGCTCAAAAACCAGTCACCATGTACAAGAAAAGCACCTCTAAGATTCATTTTGGTTTGGTTTTTGGGCCATACTCAGAAATGTTCAAGGAATACTTTGGTTTTGCATTCAGGAATCACTCCAGGCAGTGATTATAGGATTATACAAGATATCAAAGACCAAACTTGGGTTGACCATATGCCCACTGTACTCTCTATCCAGTCCCAAGATTGCTTAAATCAACAACAACAAAAAATGTTCCAGCAGTGCTCCTTGGGTGAATTCCAGTATCACATATGCTCCACCTAGCACTCACCAGAATACTCCCTGAATTCAGCCAGGTATGGCCCAAAAATAAAAAGAAAATTTTATTTTTATATAATCTTAACTTATACTTAAAACTTTGAATTAAAAATGTCTATTACATAATCATATTTTATACTCAAAACTTTCCATTAAAGGAGCAGAGAGATAGTGCAGCAGGTACTTTGGTTGCCTTATACATGCTTAGCTGGGGTTCAATCGCTAACATCTCATTTGGTTCCCGAAGGACCTCTATGTCTCCTGTAATGAGAACCTAGAGTAATTCTTGAGCAAAATTGGGTATGGCCCAAAATTCAATTTAAAAAAAAAAGTTTAAATAATAGGTTTGCTATTCAAATCTGTGTTTTCCCTTGAACATAAACATAGCTCGATGCTTTGCTTGCCTTTTCCACACTGGAGAAGTCCTATGCTCTCTCTTGAACACTTATTTCCTCTCTCTCCCCTCATATCTTTCTAAGTAAATTTTAATAAAAACTATCTTGCTTTGAGCACACATACACAAACTCTTAATAGTGGAAATTAAAACTTGAGCTTTATGTACTAAGATAATATTCCTAAACTACACAGAGTATGACAATTAAATATTCTAAAATTTTGGGGCCAGAGAAGATAGCACAGATAGAGTGTTTGCCTTCCATTTTAGGAATGACGTTGGTTCAAATCACAGCATCCCATATGGTCCCCATACCTGGCAGGAGTAACCTCTGAAGGCCACCTGGTGTGCCCCCTCCCCACCAAAAAGATCTAAATATCCCAGTAATTCTACATGAAACTTATTGTCCAGCCCATAGTGAGAACTTATACGCCATTATCTAGCTGGCACAGCTATTTTTCCCCCCATATACTGTTACTTATGGTATATATAGTAAAATAAAATATAAATGATTTATTTTGAAGATTAGGTACCTTTTTTCTTCAGGTGTCACCTACCTTGGCCCAGTATCGAAAGGCTAATACCAAGGGAATAAAGACAGGTTCCATTTTACCAAGAGCAGCAAGTAAATCAGTAGTGAGGCATGCCATATCATTTC
Organism: Crocidura indochinensis; assembly: GCA_004027635.1. Lineage (NCBI taxonomy): Eukaryota > Metazoa > Chordata > Mammalia > Eulipotyphla > Soricidae > Crocidura > Crocidura indochinensis. The sequence goes on from PVKC010028306.1 coordinate 2,509, forward strand.
CTGCACTCACTCTACAAAGTAAACCACTATAAATGAGAAAAAAAAATTCACAATTAAATGAGAAAATACTATTTCACTGTATAACTCCTTAAAAACTAAAATACTTCATATTCTCTGGCTATCCTTTACAGTCACCATATTTTAATGCCTAAGACATCATAATACAATTAGTTTTAATAAACTTAGAGCTAAATTGGAAATAATATACATACACTTCTAGCATTATCAGTTAAAGATGTTATAAACGTTCATTTATACTTTAAAAATAAATTGTTAAACCTCTGTAAGTTCATGATAAATTAATTTCAAAAGCAGCATTATTTTACCTAATTTATCAAGTTTACCTAAATTTGGTTTGTGAGGGAAAAAATTTTTCTCTTCAATATCTAATAATATAATGGACTATGTAATTTATTCTCTTTGCTTTGCATGAGAGAAGCAAAAACATTGGAACTGACCAACAATACAATTTCCTGGTTTTACTTTTTCACTTTAAAAGATTTCATAAGTTTATTGATATGCTACTATCAGACTAGAAATTGGAAATGATTTATATATTACCTTCAAGCAATGATAAAATTGGAAATATGTTAACTGGGTTGGCAGAACCACAGTATTTTGAAGGCAAGGAGAACATATCTAAGCATGTCACAGACAGAAAACAAGACACATGTGGTAGAAAAGATATACAAATCAGTAGACCTCCCCATTCCAATTTTGACTCTTATCTTTCTATCAAGATGTACTTTCAAAGACATCTATCTGGACTAACTCCCACTAATCTCAATATTTGAGTCAGAAAAAAAAAAGAAAGCTTTCTATCTACATAGAACTTTCTAGCTTTGAAGAAAATACAGTAATCTACAAACAGATGGGAGAGAAGAGTACAGCGGGTATGGTGCTTGCCTTACACACAGTCAACCCAAGTTCAATCCCTAGCATCCTATACTGACATCCCAAGCACTGCCAAACTACAGAACCAGGAGTAAGCACAGAGCATTACCAGGTGTGACCCAAATAAATAAAAATAAAAAATAAATCAGACCAAAAATTAATCAATAAAAATATCATTTCTCTTTGTTTCCCATACTTTCAAATGGAATTACCATAAAATTTCTTTCACGGGCACTTATTTTGTCAATGCTGTAGACTTCTGAATAGAAAGGCAACATTAGTTTTAATGATTCATTTTTTTTTCAGTAAGCTAAATTCTAGATTCTAACAGATGTGATCTTCATGAAAAGATTTTTTTTTCCTTCCAATGTGCCAGGAATCAAAAACCATGGCCTTACACATTCAAGATATATGCTTTACCACTTAGCTACACTTTTGTTTATATTCCTACAGCAAAGTATTATATCAACTTTAAGTACCCAGGCAATCATAAACTTAAAAATAAATTAAGTTTTGCTTTGAAAAGTGTTTTATTTTTAACTGATGATTCTATTTCTTGTTCACATATTTTTAGTAAGCCTGCTGGTTTTAATAAATAGAAACTCGCTTAGTCATATTAATCTAAGAAGAATTCTTTAAAAAAGATCCTCTTGAAAATGCATATCGGGTTATTTTTTTAATATTTCATTCTCGCTCAGTATTACCAACCTTTTCCGATCTTTGCACACCACAACAGGAACTTTAGCGTGAAAATCAGATTCCACGTCTACATATAATACTAATAAGGAAAAGAAAATAAATCAAGTAAGCTAGTGTCAACATCTCTTAAATGTTTACTATATGGTAAACATTGCTAGTTTCCTTTCAAAATTCACTCATTGTTTCTGTGGCATAATCCACTCTTCTTGTTAGAAGCATCAACCCAACAGAATCTCTTACCTCTTTGGTGTCATTTGTTGTATATCACAAACCACAGGCACAGTCCCAAATACTGTCCGAAAATTATAATCACCTTAAGAAAGGTTTTAACATTCCTAAAAGTTTGAATATTCCCAAGTAAGTATATAATCTAGCAATGTTTTTCAAATCCTCATAGACATACAAGACACCCCCTACTTTTGAGGGCAATTTCCAGAGGAATAATAGAAAAAGAAACTATAATGCTTTTTTACATTCTTGTTAATTACAAGAATACAAAGAATACAAACTCAATTGGTCCATTTGTTGCTGAATCTGCCCAATCACAGCTTCTATAGAAGGACTAATAGAATGCAGCACATTTCTATTCTAAAGATATTCTCAATATATTTTAAGTAAAGCCAAGCAAGCCATAAACATATAATATAAATAAATACATATCATCTAAATATAGATAAATTACTATTTTTCACTTGAAGTTTGAATTAAAAAAATCAAAGCAATTTGTTATTAACTACTTAATTCAAGTTGAAAAAATTACTGAAAACCTTTATGTTAAGAATGTCATTATGGGGGCCGGGCAGTGGCGCTAGAGGTAAGGTGCCTGCCTTGCCCGCACTAGCCTAGGTTTGATCCCCAGGCGTCCCATATGGTCCCCCAAGTCAGGAGCGATTTCTGAGCGCATAACCAGGAGTAACCCCTGAGCATCACCGGGTGTGGCCCAAAAACAAAAACAAAACAAAACAAAAAAAAAAAGTTCCAGGTTGTAAGTTCCAGTAGTAAGGCATTTGCCTTGCATGTGGCCAACCTGGAACTGTTCAATCCTCAGCATCCCAAGCCTGCTTGGAATGACTTCTGAGCACAAAGCAAGGAGTAACCCCTGAATGCTGCCAGGTGTGACTTCTGAGCACAAAGCAAGGAGTAACCCCTGAATGCTGCCAGGTGTGGCCCAACACCCCCCCCCAAATACCATTATGCATGGTGAATATAATGAAAAACAAAGCTCAGATAGAAATTTGGAAAATAAGTATATTAGCAAATCAAATAGTAATAGGATAGAGGTCTTAAAAGAGTATTTTGAACACATAAAGAAAAGATGATTGCGGGGCCGGGCGGTGGCGCCGAAGATAAGGTGCCTACCTTGCCTGTGCTAACCTAGGACGGACCGCGGTTCGATCCCCCGGTTTCCCATATGGTCCCCCAAGCCAGGAGTGACTTCTGAGCGCATAGCCAGGAGTAACCCCTGAGCATCACTGGGTGTGGCCCAAAAACCAAAAAAAGAAAAAATGATTGTATAATCACACTGAATTTCATAAATCTATTTTAAGATCTATAATATTTTATGAATTTTAGAAAACACATTTAAAATATTTTTCTTAAGTTGGTACTGTCCAGTGAGCCTAAAGACATAAAGCTATATATATGTAATCTATAATATGTTTTCAAGTTTTTTTATGGCTTTGTTTGTTTGTTTTTTTGGGGTCACACCCGGCAGTGCTCAGGGGTTACTCCTGGCTCTGTGCTCAGAAATCGCTCCTGGCAGGCACAGGGGACCATATGGGATACCAGTATTAGAACTATCGTCCATTTTGGATCAGCCACTTGCAAGGTAAACACCTACTGCTGTGCCCTTTTTCAAGTTTTTTTCATACAACTCGGAAGTATGAAATAAAATTATTTTACATGATAACTAAACCAAAAATCTAATTTTTTTCAGGGGCTGGAGAGATAATAATTGGGTATTTACCTTACATGCAGCAAATCCTGATACAAATTCTCAGCACCACATATAGATGCCTCAAGTACTACAAGGGGCCATGAATCCTGAGCAAAGTGAGGACGGTCGTAAAGTACTGTCTGGTATGCCCCTCCATACAAAATGTTAAAAAATCTAATTTATCAGAAAAAAATGACACAAAGGAGTCAATAAATAATGGAGACCTAATAGAGCAGAGAAAAAAAAATTTTTTTTTGGTTTTTGGGCCACTCCCAGCAGTGCTAAGGCGTTATTCCTGGCTATCTGCTCAGAAATCACTCCTAGCAGGCACGGGGGAACATGTGGGACACCGGGATTCAAGCCAACCACCTTAGGTTCTGGATAGGCTGCTTGCAAGGCAAACGCCACTGTGCTATCTCTCCGGGCCCAGAAAAAAAAATTTTTTTTTTTTTTTTTGGTTTTTGGGTCACACCCGGCAGTGCTCAGGGGTTACTCCTGGCTCCATGCTCAGAAATTGCTCCTGGCAAGTATGGGGGACCATATGGGGCACCGGGATTTGAACCGATGACCTTTTGCATGAAAGGCAAACGCCTTACCTCCATGCTATCTCCTGGGCCCCGAAAAAAAATTTTTAAAGAGGGTCTAGAGCAGGGGTCCTCAAACTTTTTAAACAGGGGCCCAGTTCACTGTCCCTCAGACCACTGGAGGGCCAGACTATAGTAAAAACAAAAATTACAAATTCCTATGCACACTGCATACATCCTATTCTGATGTGAAGAAACAAAACGAGAACAAATACAATATGTGGTTCGCAGGCCGTAGTTTGAGGACCACTGGTCTAGAGGATCGGAGCAATAGCATATTGGATAGGGCATTTGCCTTGCACACAGCCATCTCTGAACCAACCTAGGTTTGATCCCAGGCATCCCATATGATCCCCTGAGCCAATCAGAAGTGATTTCTGAGCACAGAGCCAGGAGTAACCTCTGAACGCTGACAGAGATAGCCCCCTAAAAACAAAAAACCTAGATTAGATGAGGAAGAAAACCCTAGTTTAGAAAAGGGATATGTATAGATATAAGTTTTTAATGCTTTAAATGGACTTTAGAGTCAATCAGAAATCAACAAGGTGAATAAGCTATCTCTTCTAAATCAAATTGCAAATACTTTGGATTCATAAAATTTGTAATAACAAGACTAATAATCATCGCAGCAGCATAAATTTAATAAGAAGTTCCTGTGTATCAGGCAGTTTTCTAAGTTATATTGTAAATCTATTTTTATATTCAGTAACAAATTTCATAAAATATAATATTTATATTTCATAGATGGAAAAAACTAAACTACTAAAATGTCAGAATAATCGGTCAGAGGACACACAACCAATATTACAACTAAAAATTTTTTTTTTTTTTTGGTCACACCCGGCAGTGCTCAGAGGCCACTCCTGGCTCCATGCTCAGAAATTGCTCCTGGCAGGCACGGGGGACCATATGGGGCACCGGGATTCGAACCGATGACCTTTTGCATGAAAGGCAAACGCCTTACCTCCATGCTATCTCCCAGGCCCTACAACTAAAATTTGAAGCTGGAAAATCTCTTTCAGCTCATGAAATACTTTTCTTTGGCTGGGGGGTGGGGGGCAAGATGTATTACTCCTGACTATTCTCAGGGAGAGGCTTGGAGAACTATACTGGGAACCACAGATAAAAGCTAAGTTACCTACATGCAAGACAAGCACTCTACCACTGTACTATATACCTAGCCCCATGAGACCATGAACATGCTATGACCAAAAAAGTAGCAAATAAAGTCAAATTAAAAAAAAACATGTATAGGGGCCCTGGAGATAGTATGGAGGTAAGGCGTTTGCCTTTCATGCAAAAGGTCATTGGTTCGAATCCCGGTGCCCCATATGGTCCCCCGTGCCTGCCAGGAGCAATTTCTGAGCATGGAGCCAGGAGTGGCCTCTGAGCACTGCCGGGTGTGACCAAAAAAAAAAAAAAATTTTTAGTTGTAATATTGGTTGTGTGTCCTCTGACCGATTATTCTGACATTTTAGTAGTTTAGTTTTTTCCATCTATGAAATATAAATATTATATTTTATGAAATTTGTTACTGAATATAAAAATAGATTTACAATATAACTTAGAAAACTGCCTGATACACAGGAACTTCTTATTAAATTTATGCTGCTGCGATGATTATTAGTCTTGTTATTACAAATTTTATGAATCCAAAGTATTTGCAATTTGATTTAGAAGAGATAGCTTATTCACCTTGTTGATTTCTGATTGACTCTAAAGTCCATTTAAAGCATTAAAAACTTATATCTATACATATCCCTTTTCTAAACTAGGGTTTTCTTCCTCATCTAATCTAGGTTTTTTGTTTTTAGGGGGCTATCTCTGTCAGCGTTCAGAGGTTACTCCTGGCTCTGTGCTCAGAAATCACTTCTGATTGGCTCAGGGGATCATATGGGATGCCTGGGATCAAACCTAGGTTGGTTCAGAGATGGCTGTGTGCAAGGCAAATGCCCTATCCAATATGCTATTGCTCCGATCCTCTAGACCAGTGGTCCTCAAACTACGGCCTGCGAACCACATATTGTATTTGTTCTCGTTTTGTTTCTTCACATCAGAATAGGATGTATGCAGTGTGCATAGGAATTTGTAATTTTTGTTTTTACTATAGTCTGGCCCTCCAGTGGTCTGAGGGACAGTGAACTGGGCCCCTGTTTAAAAAGTTTGAGGACCCCTGCTCTAGACCCTCTTTAAAAATTTTTTTTCGGGGCCCAGGAGATAGCATGGAGGTAAGGCGTTTGCCTTTCATGCAAAAGGTCATCGGTTCAAATCCCGGTGCCCCATATGGTCCCCCATACTTGCCAGGAGCAATTTCTGAGCATGGAGCCAGGAGTAACCCCTGAGCACTGCCGGGTGTGACCCAAAAACCAAAAAAAAAAAAAAAAATTTTTTTTTCTGGGCCCGGAGAGATAGCACAGTGGCGTTTGCCTTGCAAGCAGCCTATCCAGAACCTAAGGTGGTTGGCTTGAATCCCGGTGTCCCACATGTTCCCCCGTGCCTGCTAGGAGTGATTTCTGAGCAGATAGCCAGGAATAACGCCTTAGCACTGCTGGGAGTGGCCCAAAAACCAAAAAAAAATTTTTTTTTCTCTGCTCTATTAGGTCTCCATTATTTATTGACTCCTTTGTGTCATTTTTTTCTGATAAATTAGATTTTTTAACATTTTGTATGGAGGGGCATACCAGACAGTACTTTACGACCGTCCTCACTTTGCTCAGGATTCATGGCCCCTTGTAGTACTTGAGGCATCTATATGTGGTGCTGAGAATTTGTATCAGGATTTGCTGCATGTAAGGTAAATACCCAATTATTATCTCTCCAGCCCCTGAAAAAAATTAGATTTTTGGTTTAGTTATCATGTAAAATAATTTTATTTCATACTTCCGAGTTGTATGAAAAAAACTTGAAAAAGGGCACAGCAGTAGGTGTTTACCTTGCAAGTGGCTGATCCAAAATGGACGATAGTTCTAATACTGGTATCCCATATGGTCCCCTGTGCCTGCCAGGAGCGATTTCTGAGCACAGAGCCAGGAGTAACCCCTGAGCACTGCCGGGTGTGACCCCAAAAAAACAAACAAACAAAGCCATAAAAAAACTTGAAAACATATTATAGATTACATATATATAGCTTTATGTCTTTAGGCTCACTGGACAGTACCAACTTAAGAAAAATATTTTAAATGTGTTTTCTAAAATTCATAAAATATTATAGATCTTAAAATAGATTTATGAAATTCAGTGTGATTATACAATCATTTTTTCTTTTTTTGGTTTTTGGGCCACACCCAGTGATGCTCAGGGGTTACTCCTGGCTATGCGCTCAGAAGTCACTCCTGGCTTGGGGGACCATATGGGAAACCGGGGGATCGAACCGCGGTCCGTCCTAGGTTAGCACAGGCAAGGTAGGCACCTTATCTTCGGCGCCACCGCCCGGCCCCGCAATCATCTTTTCTTTATGTGTTCAAAATACTCTTTTAAGACCTCTATCCTATTACTATTTGATTTGCTAATATACTTATTTTCCAAATTTCTATCTGAGCTTTGTTTTTCATTATATTCACCATGCATAATGGTATTTGGGGGGGGGTGTTGGGCCACACCTGGCAGCATTCAGGGGTTACTCCTTGCTTTGTGCTCAGAAGTCACACCTGGCAGCATTCAGGGGTTACTCCTTGCTTTGTGCTCAGAAGTCATTCCAAGCAGGCTTGGGATGCTGAGGATTGAACAGTTCCAGGTTGGCCACATGCAAGGCAAATGCCTTACTACTGGAACTTACAACCTGGAACTTTTTTTTTTTGTTTTGTTTTGTTTTTGTTTTTGGGCCACACCCGGTGATGCTCAGGGGTTACTCCTGGTTATGCGCTCAGAAATCGCTCCTGACTTGGGGGACCATATGGGACGCCTGGGGATCAAACCTAGGCTAGTGCGGGCAAGGCAGGCACCTTACCTCTAGCGCCACTGCCCGGCCCCCATAATGACATTCTTAACATAAAGGTTTTCAGTAATTTTTTCAACTTGAATTAAGTAGTTAATAACAAATTGCTTTGATTTTTTTAATTCAAACTTCAAGTGAAAAATAGTAATTTATCTATATTTAGATGATATGTATTTATTTATATTATATGTTTATGGCTTGCTTGGCTTTACTTAAAATATATTGAGAATATCTTTAGAATAGAAATGTGCTGCATTCTATTAGTCCTTCTATAGAAGCTGTGATTGGGCAGATTCAGCAACAAATGGACCAATTGAGTTTGTATTCTTTGTATTCTTGTAATTAACAAGAATGTAAAAAAGCATTATAGTTTCTTTTTCTATTATTCCTCTGGAAATTGCCCTCAAAAGTAGGGGGTGTCTTGTATGTCTATGAGGATTTGAAAAACATTGCTAGATTATATACTTACTTGGGAATATTCAAACTTTTAGGAATGTTAAAACCTTTCTTAAGGTGATTATAATTTTCGGACAGTATTTGGGACTGTGCCTGTGGTTTGTGATATACAACAAATGACACCAAAGAGGTAAGAGATTCTGTTGGGTTGATGCTTCTAACAAGAAGAGTGGATTATGCCACAGAAACAATGAGTGAATTTTGAAAGGAAACTAGCAATGTTTACCATATAGTAAACATTTAAGAGATGTTGACACTAGCTTACTTGATTTATTTTCTTTTCCTTATTAGTATTATATGTAGACGTGGAATCTGATTTTCACGCTAAAGTTCCTGTTGTGGTGTGCAAAGATCGGAAAAGGTTGGTAATACTGAGCGAGAATGAAATATTAAAAAAATAACCCGATATGCATTTTCAAGAGGATCTTTTTTAAAGAATTCTTCTTAGATTAATATGACTAAGCGAGTTTCTATTTATTAAAACCAGCAGGCTTACTAAAAATATGTGAACAAGAAATAGAATCATCAGTTAAAAATAAAACACTTTTCAAAGCAAAACTTAATTTATTTTTAAGTTTATGATTGCCTGGGTACTTAAAGTTGATATAATACTTTGCTGTAGGAATATAAACAAAAGTGTAGCTAAGTGGTAAAGCATATATCTTGAATGTGTAAGGCCATGGTTTTTGATTCCTGGCACATTGGAAGGAAAAAAAAATCTTTTCATGAAGATCACATCTGTTAGAATCTAGAATTTAGCTTACTGAAAAAAAAATGAATCATTAAAACTAATGTTGCCTTTCTATTCAGAAGTCTACAGCATTGACAAAATAAGTGCCCGTGAAAGAAATTTTATGGTAATTCCATTTGAAAGTATGGGAAACAAAGAGAAATGATATTTTTATTGATTAATTTTTGGTCTGATTTATTTTTTATTTTTATTTATTTGGGTCACACCTGGTAATGCTCTGTGCTTACTCCTGGTTCTGTAGTTTGGCAGTGCTTGGGATGTCAGTATAGGATGCTAGGGATTGAACTTGGGTTGACTGTGTGTAAGGCAAGCACCATACCCGCTGTACTCTTCTCTCCCATCTGTTTGTAGATTACTGTATTTTCTTCAAAGCTAGAAAGTTCTATGTAGATAGAAAGCTTTCTTTTTTTTTTCTGACTCAAATATTGAGATTAGTGGGAGTTAGTCCAGATAGATGTCTTTGAAAGTACATCTTGATAGAAAGATAAGAGTCAAAATTGGAATGGGGAGGTCTACTGATTTGTATATCTTTTCTACCACATGTGTCTTGTTTTCTGTCTGTGACATGCTTAGATATGTTCTCCTTGCCTTCAAAATACTGTGGTTCTGCCAACCCAGTTAACATATTTCCAATTTTATCATTGCTTGAAGGTAATATATAAATCATTTCCAATTTCTAGTCTGATAGTAGCATATCAATAAACTTATGAAATCTTTTAAAGTGAAAAAGTAAAACCAGGAAATTGTATTGTTGGTCAGTTCCAATGTTTTTGCTTCTCTCATGCAAAGCAAAGAGAATAAATTACATAGTCCATTATATTATTAGATATTGAAGAGAAAAATTTTTTCCCTCACAAACCAAATTTAGGTAAACTTGATAAATTAGGTAAAATAATGCTGCTTTTGAAATTAATTTATCATGAACTTACAGAGGTTTAACAATTTATTTTTAAAGTATAAATGAACGTTTATAACATCTTTAACTGATAATGCTAGAAGTGTATGTATATTATTTCCAATTTAGCTCTAAGTTTATTAAAACTAATTGTATTATGATGTCTTAGGCATTAAAATATGGTGACTGTAAAGGATAGCCAGAGAATATGAAGTATTTTAGTTTTTAAGGAGTTATACAGTGAAATAGTATTTTCTCATTTAATTGTGAATTTTTTTTTCTCATTTATAGTGGTTTACTTTGTAGAGTGAGTGCAGGAAATGATATGGCATGCCTCACTACTGATTTACTTGCTGCTCTTGGTAAAATGGAACCTGTCTTTATTCCCTTGGTATTAGCCTTTCGATACTGGGCCAAGGTAGGTGACACCTGAAGAAAAAAGGTACCTAATCTTCAAAATAAATCATTTATATTTTATTTTACTATATATACCATAAGTAACAGTATATGGGGGGAAAAATAGCTGTGCCAGCTAGATAATGGCGTATAAGTTCTCACTATGGGCTGGACAATAAGTTTCATGTAGAATTACTGGGATATTTAGATCTTTTTGGTGGGGAGGGGGGCACACCAGGTGGCCTTCAGAGGTTACTCCTGCCAGGTATGGGGACCATATGGGGTGCTGTGATTTGAACCAACGTCATTCCTAAAATGGAAGGCAAACACTCTATCTGTGCTATCTTCTCTGGCCCCAAAATTTTAGAATTTTTAATTGTCATACTCTGTGTAGTTTAGGAATATTATCTTAGTACATAAAGCTCAAGTTTTAATTTCCACTATTAAGAGTTTGTGTATGTGTGCTCAAAGCAAGATAGTTTTTATTAAAATTTACTTAGAAAGATATGAGGGGAGAGAGAGGAAATAAGTGTTCAAGAGAGAGCATAGGACTTCTCCAGTGTGGAAAAGGCAAGCAAAGCATCGAGCTATGTTTATGTTCAAGGGAAAACACAGATTTGAATAGCAAACCTATTATTTAAACTTTTTTTTTTAAATTGAATTTTGGGCCATACCCAATTTTGCTCAAGAATTACTCTAGGTTCTCATTACAGGAGACATAGAGGTCCTTCGGGAACCAAATGAGATGTTAGCGATTGAACCCCAGCTAAGCATGTATAAGGCAACCAAAGTACCTGCTGCACTATCTCTCTGCTCCTTTAATGGAAAGTTTTGAGTATAAAATATGATTATGTAATAGACATTTTTAATTCAAAGTTTTAAGTATAAGTTAAGATTATATAAAAATAAAATTTTCTTTTTATTTTTGGGCCATACCTGGCTGAATTCAGGGAGTATTCTGGTGAGTGCTAGGTGGAGCATATGTGATACTGGAATTCACCCAAGGAGCACTGCTGGAACATTTTTTGTTGTTGTTGATTTAAGCAATCTTGGGACTGGATAGAGAGTACAGTGGGCATATGGTCAACCCAAGTTTGGTCTTTGATATCTTGTATAATCCTATAATCACTGCCTGGAGTGATTCCTGAATGCAAAACCAAAGTATTCCTTGAACATTTCTGAGTATGGCCCAAAAACCAAACCAAAATGAATCTTAGAGGTGCTTTTCTTGTACATGGTGACTGGTTTTTGAGCAATGGGAGTAGTTCTTGAGTGCTATTGAATATGGCCTCAAAAACAAAAGACATCATTTTGTAAAAAGAAGGAAAACCCCCCTTTTTTTTTTGTTTGTTTGGTTTTTGGTTTTTGGGTCACACCTGGCAGTGCTCAGGGGTTACTCTTGGCTCCATGCTCAGAAATTGCTCCTGGCAGGCACAGGGGACCATATGGGGCACCGGGATTCGAACCGATGACCTTTTGCATGAAAGGTAAGCGCCTTACTTCCATGCTATTTCCCGGGCCCCGGAAAACCTTTTTTAAAACCAAATGCAACCATTTTCTGTTTTTCCTAAACCAATCTATTTATTCTGAGGTTATCTTTTTATAATTATCAATTTTTTTTTGTTTCCATTGACAATCACAAACGTTTGGCTAGAGAGACAGTATAATGCAGGGGTGGCGAACAAGTTCTACACAAAGAGCCAAAATTTTAAACTGAGAGTCAGAGAGCCACACCACTCAGTGACCTGCCAAAACAGACAAACACACAAAAGCATATCATTTTAACAATAATATAGTAAACACATATTGCATTTTGCCATTTTGAGTGAGGGTAAAAATCCTGCAGCGATGGCGAGGGTGTGCTGCGCCTTCCACACTAAGAACTAACGGCAAGATGTGACACCACATGTGACACATGGGTCCCCCGCTCGCTGGCCCATGCAGTTGTTTCCGAGGGATGGGAGACGGGATGATGCAGCCTGGGGGTGGGACTCCGCACTCGGAGATCTCTTCTCAGAGGTCCCTTTTCAGAAGCAGCAGAACAAAATCCAAACTTGTCAAAGAACCACAGTATACAAAATAATGATAAGAGGCCAGGAGCCGCATGCAGCTCGAGAGCCGCGTGTTCCCCACCCCTGGTATAACGGATAAGGAGCTTGGCTTACATACAGCTGACCCTGTTTAATCCCTGGCATTCCAAATGAATCTCTGGGCACACCTAGCATTGATTCCCGTGTCCAGAGTGAATGGCTGAAAAACACTCCTTTGGGTGTGGCCCCAAAATATAAAATATAATTTCTTTGTTGCAGAGTCAGTAATTACCCCCTGAGGACTGCAGAGTACGACAGGAAAACCAAAAGAAAAAATAAAAGTAAAGACATCAAAACAACATCAAGTGGTTTTTTTGGTTTTGGTTTTGGTTTTGGTTTT
>PVKC010028307.1:0-15500 GCA_004027635.1 Crocidura indochinensis
TCCTGTCCTGCAGGGTCCATGTGAGACCTTCCTGAGCTGTGTGCTGTCATATTTTATGACTCTTTTTGACCTTGTCAGAAAGCATCTAAGAAATCCTCTTAGGGAAGAGGCTATGTGAATGGATAAACTTGAGGAACCCTTTTTAGAATGGCACTTTTATTGAAGGTAGATTATACTTGGTCAACAGTGTTTTTTTTTGTTTTTTTTGTTTTTTTTTTTTTTTTTGGTTTTTGGGCCACACCCGGTGATGCTCAGGGGTTACTCCTGGCTATGCGCTCAGAAGTTGCTCCTGACTTTGGGGACCATATGGGAAACCGGGGGATCGAACCATGATCCGTCCTAGGCTAGCGCAGGCAAGGCAGGCACCTTACCTCCAGCACCACCACCTGGCCCCGGTCAACAGTGTTTATTGGAAAAGACTTTAGACACAACTAGTTACATCTTCCTCTTTTCTTCCATGCATAGTCCTGTTTATGAGTTTGGGTCGCATGAGGTTGGCCAAGAAGACATGCCATGGGTGGAGTGATACTCAGCTAACCACACCTCTGCTATGCTGAGACACCTCCAGGAGAATGTGTGTGGAGAAGACACACCCTGACTTGGCTTCCCACCCTGCTGTGAGAAAATAAAGAGGAGCTTCTAGAAATAGAGTCTGCTTTCCCCCCAAGGTCTGTCATTGCCATCTTGGTACCGGGCCATGAGGGTTAGGAATGACATGTAGGTATGCAGTTTTGGGAACTTCTTTCTTCTGGGATATTTATCTGGACACTGTACAAGTGGTTTGGAGCTCATGGGATCTTGAATTCGTTTGGTAGGTGTGACTTGAGCAATTGTGTGCTGGATCTCTGGGCGAAGATGCCTTTCAAATGTTCTGTAAATGAATTCTGCTTCTAAAGAAATTTCTAGCTCCATCGCTTACTCTCTTTAGAAGTAAGCTAGTTTGACCAAATAATACCCACTTTACTTTCTATCATCTATAAAATCATCAAATAACCTAGGCTCACATTTACAAGGATGTTATTAGATTGGCTAGTACATAACAAATATATACATCTATAACTAAATATGCACTATGTTCATAAAAAGTATAGTACATGCAATCGTTTTATAAGTCAATGTTTTTTGTTTGTTTTTTGTTTGTTTGTTTGTTTGTTTTTTTGGCCTACACTGGCATTGATCAGGGCTTACTCCTGGCTCTGTGTTTAGGGATCACTCCTAGTGGGCTCCATGAACCATAACAGGCGCCAGAAACCAAAGCCTGGGTCAATTCCCTGCAAGACAAGCACCTTACTGATCATATTATCATTCTAACCCATTTGCTACAATTTTTTACATTTGAAAGATGAGGAAATAAACACTCTGGGAGTTGCTCATGAATAATGAAATTGTTCAATAGATTGTATCTATTGAATAATCTTGTCTATGTCCTAGTAGGCAAAATATCTTTCAAGACCACCAAATAGCCTTCAAATCTCGTGATTTTTGAGTCCAAACATTCGTTTTCCATATGTACCACATACAGCCTTTTTAAATCTTCAGAGTTTCAGACTGAGTGGCAGGAAATCATCTTGAAGCACTACAGTCTTGGAACCTGGCAGGCACTCCTGGATGTATGTCATGGCAGCCAAGAACAAAGTGAGAAGTCTCTCATGGGCAACTATATTCTGGACATCACAGACATTATTTTTTTCTCACAGTTCATTGGCCACAACGAGTCACCTGGTCACCTGGGTCTGCCTGATGATGATGAACTGGTAGCTGATAATGCTTCCCAGGTATTAGTGGAGACATGGACCCTAGTGACTAATAGGGCAATGATGTTAAAAGTAGACTGGGAATCCCTAACCTCTCAGTGCTGCTGCCCTCTGTGCTTCTATGTTCTATCAGAAGGTCCAAGTGCTTCTATGTTCTATCAGAAGGTCCAAGGCCCATGGCAAAAGACACACCAATTGGACACCCCCCCCCCAACAAGAGGGGGTTTTATGGTCTCTGCCACACTGTTGTACTTCTACAAACCAAGCCTTGGTGCCCTATGGCCAGTGCTTCACCTCTGGGATTCATGTGATCAGCACCCACACAGCCAGGAAGCACTGAGTCATGGGCTGAGTCGCTGCTTGCTCCTTCTGTGCCTGGAAACAAGATTTGTAGGGGAGAGTGTATCTACTCCTACATGTCTGGCAAGCTCCCATGGCTCCATGCACAGTGCTGCACAGTCTGTTGGAGAATATCTCTGACAACTCTTAAAAGCACTAAGCACAGACCTTCAGTCACCAGTGACATGACCTGGGGATGGATATTGGAAGGGAAGACTCAGCGAGGGTCTTCTTGGTGTGTTTCTCCATCATGTTCACATATTGGAGCCCAGATGTGCGTTCTTTAGTGAATCTCATTACCCTTTGATTGCTATATTGTTTTTGTCTTTTTACCCTCCATTTCAGAATAAGATGCAATTTCAGTCAGCACAGAAGTGAACAGCATGAGAGGTTAAGAGTCCCAATGTGGAATTTAGTCTCAAGCTGTTTGCAAATCCTACTTTTTGGAGTTGCAGACCTACTTTTGGAGAAAATGTTCTTCCTTTTAACACAAGTAAAGAGAGGGGGGGAAAATCAACTTCAGACCCATGGGGAAAAATAAAGCAACACAAAGAAAGCAGAACTTCTTCCTGAACCAAAAAAAGGGGCAAGATTCTGGAAATTACCTTTTATAAGAAGCAGTAGAGTTAGAAGTAAACAGACCCCAGAGCCCAGCTCTTCATTCCTTAGGGTTTTTTTTGTTTGTTTTAACCCATTCTCTGACTTTTCATCATCTAAATTGTTTTTGTAATTTTTTAGTACAAGAAAGTCAATGAACAGAGAATATAAAGGATATTGAAGTGAAACAGATTGCAGAGATGGAGAACTTGAAATGTTAGGAATGTCTATCTAAGAGATGATAAAGAATAGAACTGACACTGTGGAAAATGGAGTCAGTGAGGGGTAACAAACTGCAAAAAATTCCCAGAATGGAGAGAGCAAAGTAAAACAGAGTAAGAAAAGACAGAAAGAAAAATGATATGGAGTGGAGAGAACAAAGACCCAGAGCATATTTTTATAGGTGGATAGAGAAATTCTGTCCTTCATTGATAATTGATGTAAAAACCACATAAGAAAGTGCTAGTGAAATCATGCTCATAAAATATCAATCTTGAGCTCATAAATTTCAAAATTCTCAGTCCAAAGAAGAAATTACATTTTTAAGACCAAAAATTATTGTCATCAAGTTAGGACATTAATTACGATAAATGGTAAAAATTAATAAAAGATACAAAATAAAACTTAAATATACATTTTTATATAGCACATAATTTACATTACAAAAACTACATATGAGCTCAAGGGGGACTTGAAAAGGGGAGTCTAAAATGTTGCAAGTAGCCAAGAACTTTAAAAAAAAAGAATATCAGAATAGATTTTAATCACAACAGCCTGGTGGTGGTCGATGAACTGATAGGCAGAGACCATACAGAGAAGATGTCTCAGCATTATTTAATGATTCTTTCTCCTTTAATTTTGAATGCCAAATTTAATCATAAACTCACTCTTCTATATATACCAAAGTCTATTTTGGGCAAAAGTGGTTAACTATTTGAAATAAAATTGGCATCATTTCTCAAAGCATATACCACAATATAAAGACCAAAGGGACTAAATAGTCAAATTTACAAAAAGAAGCCAAAATAAAACATGGATGGATCTGTCTCTGCACTTGAGCTTGGTTTCATTTGTCGATGTATAATGAGATGGGGAACATTTTCCTCACCACAATTCCACTTATGAATGGAACTCATTTGTTGGAGGAAGTCCATGAGAGAGAAAGGGAGGCAGGGAAGAGACTGAGCAATAAACATTGCTTCATGGGAGAAAAGGAAAAAAAATCCTTGGAATACCAACAGAGAAGGAGGAGGGAAATAAAAAAAGGAAAAGTCTAAAAAGCATAACAAAGGAAAACATCATGGTGAAATAGATTGGTGAAACAGAAGTAGAAGTAGTAAGGAAGATGCCAGCTTGGTACCAGCTCCTCAGTGGGAGTTGAGGCAGAGTCTCACTGTCCTATGGACCAGGAGGTGCTTGTCTGGTATCTAATTTGGGCCACATGAGTATCAAAGTAGCAGAGAAAAGATCTCAAAGAAGACCAAATGCATGGATTTCCTCACAAAAATTGTAATCACTGTTATTTTTTAGCTTGGGGATCTGAAAATGGCAACTCACAAGTTAATAAGTGTATACACCTAAAACCATAGAAGAATACAATAATTTTTAAAATATTTTCTGTCCCTCAGCCTTTATAGGAAAATTTGCATAAAACCAGGGCTACACATAAGTGATAATTAAATAGCAAATAGAAAAGTCAGACAAAACAAAAATATACAAGACATTTGACTCAACTAGACAAAAATTAAGAATAATATAGGGGCAGGAGCAGAGACATATTAAAAGGGTAAGGACACATGTTTACAAGTGGCCAACTCTAAAAGTTCTAACTTTGGTACTACATGCTTACACACTGTCACCTTTATAGCACTTTTGAGTGCAGCTCGGGAGCACTCCTGAGCACTAGCAGGGTGGTCTGAATAATTGTGGGCACTGTATGACAGATTATCACTGCATTGTCAATCCTTTGCATTAAACTACTACTCAGGTTGAATTCGGATCTCTTAGAGGGTCATTAGAACCCTAATTATCGGGGCCC
This sequence comes from Crocidura indochinensis, assembly GCA_004027635.1. Lineage (NCBI taxonomy): Eukaryota > Metazoa > Chordata > Mammalia > Eulipotyphla > Soricidae > Crocidura > Crocidura indochinensis. The sequence continues at coordinate 4,729 of PVKC010028307.1, forward strand.
GGGAGATAGCATGGAGGTAAGGCGTTTGCCTTTCATGCAAAAGGTCATCGGTTCGAATCCCGGTGCCCCATATGGTCCCCTGTGCCTGCCAGGAGCAATTTCTGAGCATGGAGCCAGGAGTAAACCCTGAGCACTGCCGGGTGTGACCCAAAAACTACAAAAAAAAAAAAAAAAGAACCCTAATTATCACCTAGGAGATCCATCCCAACTACCTTCCACCAGCTAAAAAAATAAAGAGAGAATCTTGCACAAAATTGACAATGGATCCTTCCAAATTTACTTTAAAAATGCTCTCATTCGAATACATTGATTAAATGAATTATGAATTAACAGTCTTTTGAGGACACATACAAAGTTCTCAACATATGATCAGGTGGTGGTTCTGTGTCACAAGTGAGTGAAGAACAGACAAAATTCAAAGTTCAAAGTCTTTGGGATAAGATTATCACTCACATTCAACTTCCTATACCATTGGCTGGGGGATGTTGCTTTCAAACAAGTCCACAGCACACAATAGAACCCTAGAAAACAAAAACAAAGACTATACCCTGCAATCCAGAAACGCCTCTTCTGAAAGACTATCTTATCTTGTCTTTCATTTACTAGATGGCATGTACATGTGGCAGTATGTAAGTATGTAATACCAAAGTTAGAACTTTCAGATTCAGTCACTTGTTTTTATTTGGGAGGGGGGGGGAAGAGCACACCTATTTGATGCTCAGGGGTTACTCCTGGCTATGAGCTCAGAAATTGCCCCTGGCTTGGGGGGACCATTTAGGACACAGGGGGATCAAACTATGATCTGTCCTAGGCTAGCACTTGCAAGGCAGATGCCTTACCTGTAGTGCCACTGCTCTGGCACTAACATGTAAGACATGTGTCCTAACCCCTTTAATATGTCTCTGCTCCTGCCCTGAGATTATTCTTTATTTTTGTCTAGTTGAGTCAAATATCTTATTTTTTGTTTGACTTTTCTATTTGCTATTTAATAATGCTTTATTAGGTACAGATACTAAAAATATAAGGTGAAAATACTTTCTGAAGTAATATCTCTGGTTCCCCTGAAATGACTTTGTTCAAGTCTCTAAATATCATCTTAATTTCCTCATCTATAGAATGGGAATGAAGATTAATATTTATTATCGGGATATGGTGAGTGAGGATACAATGTAGGGACATGTAAATGTATACCTTTTTTTCATGGTTAATGTATATCAATTCCCAGAGAGCTAAAATATTTTAGTAACAATTTTTGGGGGTAAATTTGGTTGGAAGAATTTGTTTTGCTTGTTTTTTAATATGGTACCAAGGATTGAACTTAGGGCCTTGATCATGCAAAAGCATTTGTTCTACCAGAGAGTCATAACTTCTGTTTCAACTACCTTTTGAAAGTGAACTGATAGGAGAATTCATAAATAATGCTGGCAGCTTCTTATAAGATAAATGATTGGTATGAAATTATTATTGAGTTTTGGGCACACTTATATAGAAAAATGTGTACAATAAAAGTAAATGAGAGTATACAACCAAGTAGGAAAATTATAGTGATACACAGAAAATTCAAAAAGTAGGAATATGCTTATACAAGAACTAGAATATATATGTATATGTATCATATATGAAAAATGGTCTCTCAATGCAGGGATAGGGTTGGCTATATTGTTTCAAAATCATCCTAACCATTCTTTTTAATAATTAATTCAATAACCAAAACCTTTACCCACTACAAAATAGAAAATTAGGGGATACATTAAGGGAACAGAAAATTATGTAAGAGGAGAAAAATATAGCCCTATGTTTATCCTTTTTAGAAAAGAGTTATGATGATGATGATGAAGATGCCTCAACTAAAACCAATAATCTCTATTAGTAAGAAGAGAAGATGTACCAGTAGTCATTTCCAAATGTCTTGTCCTCTATTTTGGAAATAAGGGATCCCCAGAAAACTCCCATTTTTAGCTCCATCAAAGTCTTATCATTTCTTTTTTTTTTTTTTTTGATTTTTGGGCCACACCCGGTGACGCTCAGGGGTTACTCCTGGCTATGCGCTCAGAAGTCGCTCCTGACTTGGGGGACCATATGGGAAACCGGGGGATCGAACCGTGGTTTGTCCTAGGCTAGCGCAGGCAAGGCAGGCACCTTACCTCCAGCGCCACTGCCCGGCCCCAGTCCTATCATTTCTAGAGTCCTCCTAGGGAAGTTTCCTCCCCGTCAAAACTCCTGCACTCTGCTGCCGCATCCAGGAACTCCTGGCCCTTTCTTTGTTCATGACTTTTCGGGTGCATCTACATTTCCTCTCCCATTATGACACTATTTCTGATCTCAGTTACCCAACTGACTTTCCCTAAAGAACAGTGTTACAGTTTGTATAGGCTAAAGAGCTACCCAAAGCTTCCTTTGGTGGGTGGCCACTGAAATACAATAATTCTATGCTTCAACTGTACCTCCACTTAGAACTGTCTGCACTTTCCTAGATTTTATTGCTCCATTCATAGCATATTGTTCAAATAACAAATCTATTAATAAGAATGAATCTTCTAGCTTGGCCAACCAGTCCAAAGTGATCTGTCTTTGCTAATTTTTCTGGACTTGGGGGACAGACAGCCTGCCATAGCATCCTGGGAACTTTGTGTTTTCCACTTGGAAAACTCCACTTTCTTTCCTTCTAGCCTTCACAGGAAAACTTCCTAGAGAAACTTTCTTTGTTCCTCCCCAATCATCTCTTATCATACCACTCATTTTTATCTTCCCCTTGAATACCAATTAATAAACATAATGTTTTTCTGTGCCATTTTATTGTAACGGGTCTATGAACCCACAAACCTAACTCAATTCCTAGTTAATGTTCACTGATTATCTAAGTTATCTCTAATGAGCTGTACTTGCTCTGTGAAGTCCTTTCTCAAAACTTGGGTGATATTATTGAAAAATTAAAGATTTAGTAATATATAAAATGTGATTTTTGATATATTGCAACAGTGCTTTCTAATCCTGAGCTTCTAAAAAATGTGCCATTGAAATATTAAAACTGGGATGGAGGAAATGAAAAAAAAGTGAATTCCAAGAACTTGAATAGACTCATGACAGAGATCACTTGGTCCTCTCTTTGACATTTTATAGAGAAGAATGTGAAATTTAGCAAAGATCTCTCAAAAATTGAGCAGAACCTGATGTTCCTAGTAGAACAAATGAAGCAATGCAGATCTAGAACCTTCAGTAAATTTACCTGCCCACACAGTTTCTCTACCTCTAGTGGTTCTAGGGGAATTCAAATAATGCATCATTTTCTGAGCTAAAGGAGGCTCCCGGAAGCTTTTGTTATGAGAATGCAGATGCCAACAAGAGTCATCCCTACCCCAAGCAATAAGGTATTTTTTGACAAGTGAACACAGTGGAAAAGAATGCCAGTTCAGGTCCTGGTCCAGGGATTTGGTTTTCTGACTCTTCTTAGAAATTGGTTTCACCTCAGCCAGGAAACCAGTTATCAGATGGGAATGGAATTTCATCACTATCCAGATCTTGGGTCACCAGAGGCCTGGAGGTGAATGTCTATGGGACATATTTCTCTGATTAAACAATCATGACATCCCTTAGACATATACATGTAGAAGGAAGGAATGTGTTACAAGGAATCTTTTGATAGCATGATACTAGGCATGAGGGTTTGTATGTCTGAACATAACCACAGATCAGGAAACATAGGTCTATAATAAAGAATCTTCCAGATGCCAGTCACGGAGTTAAAAGGTGCAGAATGAAGAGTTTACATATATTTTTATTGGTTTTTAGGCCACACTTGGCAGTAATCAGGGGTTACTCCTGGGTTTTGTGCTCAGAAATTACTCCTGGCAAGATTATGGAACTGTATTGGATGTCAGGGATAGAATCTGTGTTGACTGTGTGTAAGGCAAATGCCCTCCCTCCCTGCTGTGTTATTTCTCAAACCACAGTTGGCAAGTATTTTTTGGTTATTGGGCCACACGTGGTGATGCTCAGGGGTTACTCCTGGCTATGCACTCAGAAATCGCTCCTTGGGGAACCATATAGAATGCTGAGGGACCTAGCTGAGATCTGTCCTAGGTCAATGTGTGCAAGGCAAATGCCCTATCACTGCGCCTCCACTCAGACCCCAGTTTGCATGATTTTTCAGCAATGCTTAGACTCAGTTTTCACCACTGCTTCAGGGAACTTAATCAAATCAATTGAACTTGAGAAGATGCCAAGAGCCAAGGGGGCTTGAAGAAGGTGTAGGTCCCATTGTATATTCTGAAAACATGACATGCTTATGCCATTTGGAGAGTGATTGAACTGGAAATTTTGAAGTTACATGAAACTATCTTTAATTGTGCATCAGAATCAATACTGATAATACAGTTTTATCTGATGTGGACCAGAAGAGACAAAACAAGGAACCCTAATATTTGCTCATTATTTGCTAAAGTGCTAGTTATTTTTTGAGTCTTGATTCTTTTAAGATCTTCCGAACTTAACTGAGTGTTTCTAATTAAGCCCCTTATTTAAAGGTGAAAGATGGGACTGAGTAGAACAAGTGATCCTACAACTAAAGGGAGCTGTGAAAATGAAAAAGATCTTGGTTTTAAACTGATAGGTGATGAGAACTCTTGGGAGAGAAGGATATATGAATCATCACAATTACATCATGAAATTGGATCTGTTCCTAATAAGCGAAGAGGCATTTTCCTGTTTGTAGTTTTCTGCAAGATCCAATATCCTGCCATGGTTCTGACCCATAGAAGACTTACATGTAGAGTCTTCTTCATTGCCATGTCCAAAGCCTCATGTCCTTTTCCTATGTATTTTTGAGAGATAGAGAAACAATTGGTTGCAGCCTTAACTGTACACCACATCAGGGGGTATCCCTTTCACTGGTTGGTGGAAAATATGTCTTGGAATAAAGAATTTATACATGTCTCATTAAACCTTCCTATTGAATGACCCTGCTCTTAATCTCTTTAGGATCTCTGGGTTTTGTGCTATCTCTTCTCACTAGTGGTGACTCAATATTGCATCTGATTTATCCATGTGTCATGAGGTCCTCTGTGAAGTATAGTCATTTCTTGACTTCCCTATTCCACAGTTAGGCTCCATATAAGTCTTAAATTAGCAACCAAGGTAGAGAAGTTACGGGGAGTAGAGTACTCAGATTCTCTGATATTGGTGAGGTCATGAACAAGGGAGATCCTAAGTGACATGAAGAAAGTTGATTAGGCTGGTAAATTTCTTGAGTAATTTCTTTGGTAATTTGTGTGTACAGTCTAGTAACTCATGGACTGATTGGAATGTGACCAATGGGAAAATCCCAGCTTTATCTAAACTGAAGATTATCCATCTAAATTAATTTCATATTATTGTCATAATGAATTTGTATAGGCCTAGGGCTTAGAACAAACGTTATCTTATTGTATTAGAGATTAGGAGCTTGAATGGGTCTCATTGGGCTAATAAAAGATGTCAGTGGTGTTGAGTTCTTTCCAGAAGGTCTAGGGAAGAAATAAATTTTTTCCTTTCCAATCTACTGACAGTCTATGATTTTTGGCTCCTGGACTCATTTCTGTCTTCTAAGACAGCAACCAAAAATGGAGGTTTCCTGCTACTATTTCTCTGAGTCTAAATAGATATAACATTAAGATTTATGTTGACTGAAAGTTTTCCTTTTTTAGTTTTATCTCTACCTATAAAGAACTAGTTACATCCCCAAATTAAATTCATATGTTGAGATTCTAACTCCCAGGAGAGTGGGGAGCCATATGTATGGACAACTTATGAATGGACTTGGGTCCCCTAGAAGCAACAACATGAGATTATTTGGTCTCTTTTTTCTATTCTTCACCATGTGAGGCTACAATGAGAATATGGCAGCTATAAACCAGGAAGCAGTTTTTATTCAGACACCATTTCTACTGCCATATTGTTTTGGGACCTATCAACCTATGGAACTGTCGGAAATGGTGGCTGTTCAAATCACATCATTTACAGTACCTTGTCAGAGTAGCTATAACTTAGACATGACCCAAGACAGCAAGAGAAAAAGGAAGAAAAATAAATACTACTTAATGGGGTTATATATTCCCATTCTGGTGTAGAACCTGAAATCCTTGGACAGTAACTCCAGATCCTTAAGTCTAGTCTTTCTCTGACAATAACTAAATAGTATTCATAAAAAGACAGTTACTTAAACTGTAGGCCACAGTTGATATAGTTTTTATGATGGCCACAGTTTCCACCATTTCTCTCTGACTTTTGTATAGACGGACAAGATAATGATAAGGTGCTTTGAACAGGATGCTGTAATTCCATGGAGCTGGTTCTGTGTCTTCCCCAAGAGAGGTTGGAGAAAGGTCCATGTCTACTCCTGCTCACTATATAACACCCATTCCACAATTACCTTCTTACTCTGTGTTAACCTAGAGGTATTCTCCAGGGGTGATTCTGCTTCTTTTCACTACTTATATGATCTGATTGACAGATTCCACCCACGGTTTTACATCATAAGGAAGATATCAAGAGGCCCCTAATGGATACTCCAGAGAATTAAAGTAATAATACATAAATCAAAGAAATAAAAAAAAGAAGAGGAAGATAAAGAAAAGACAAGAATCTATGGCAAATGGTGGAGATCTTCCAGACTCAATCACAAGAACTTTTGAGTTGTAAAATTTCCATTTTCACTTTCTTTGGGAGATTTCTTGAGTATTTTCTCCTATCAGGACTCTTTCCTTCAGAGAGAAGGGAAGGAAGTCTTGAGAGAACCTTAAAGAAGATTGTGAAGAACTGGCAATACCCTCAACCTAGTCTTATGGATTGCCAGGCCAATCTACACCCATTTACCCATAAAGCTCTGGGCAACTTTGTTGGATGAACCCTCATCTCTAGGGAATGTGCTACTCCATGAATTTTTTTCTTACTTCAGACTCTCTTTCTGAATGTCTTTCGGTCATGCTTTTCTCTTTCAGTCATACTGCTTTATGGGAGAAAAAATTGTGTGGGAAGGAGGTGCTCCCAGACAGCACAGAATCAAGCCTAGCAAATACCTAAACAATTCTAATCTGTGCACTTTGGTCACTTCAGCTTTTCATTGCCGGTATTTCTGACAGAATACTGCTCTTCTGACTGAGTTGCTAGTGTTCTCAGGAAAATTCTGAGGAAAGATCTCCAAAGGAAAGAGTTGCTTCCAGGTAAACTCTGAGTTTACTCAGGGCTCCAGTGTCCCTCACCCTCCCTCCCCATTCTATTGAAATCTATTGGGAGAATCTTAGAATAAACTATGAAGAGAATCTTACAACAAGCTACTGAGAGAATCTTAGAATTCCCTCAATATTAACTGTTGAGAGAATTTAAGAACAAACCTTTAGCACCTCTCTGTGAAGGTCCTTCTGGGCTCTCTCACCCTCTCTCTTCTCTGGGGGCCTCTCCCTGGAGTGGGACAGCCCTGTTCCTGGCCAGGGAGACAGGAAGTTCCTCTGAGTCAGGGATGAGTGAGTAGCTATAGCTCCCCCCCCATTCCCTCCCCAGCCCCCTAAGGGCTTGGAGAGCTGACCTGCTTTGGCCACAGAAAACGGTAGCTTGGGCCAACTCAAGGAAGAGTCTGAGGTGAACGGGCATAAAAATAATCAAGTGTTTCTTCAGAGTGGGTCTAATTGGAAACAACCACCCCTCCTCCCCAAACACTTTCCTTTCGGGTGGCACTCTGTCTCTGAGTCAGAGGGGGAAAGCAAAGGCTGGCACCTCAAATCCAGAAGTGGGAGGCCTCCAGGTGAAAGGCCTAGCTAGGACTCAGCTCTGGGAGCCACAGTGGGCCTCAAGCAGCCAGCTTGCTGGCTTTGACTACATCCAGCTCTGAAGTGAAGAGGAAGCAGATTGCTGGGCCAAAAAGGGATTGGGAAGGGGAGGCGGCTGGAAGCCCAGGAGGGAGGCATTGGGTTCTCCTGCCCCAGCAGACACCCGCAAGCTGAGTGAGGGTGCTTCCCTTCCAAACATTGCAAAGAGTCTCCGAGGAGGAAAAGGTTCTTGCAGAGGAGCCAGAAAGACAGCATTTGAAGCTGATGCTGGCAGGAGACAGCGCCGGGCCGGGCTGCCTGCTCTCCCACTCTCTGGCTCCCTGGGAATCCCATTGCCTGTCTGACATCATGGAGGAAAGTCAGGCCTGGCTTTCCAATGTTGGGGCTGCCCCGCCCAGCTCAGCCTGGCCAGCTGGACCCTCCCAAAACGGGATCTCTTTTGTCAGCTGCCTTTTATAGAACTATAAAACCAAAAGTTCAAGTCAGAATCCTGAGACCAGTCATCAAAACAGGCAGGCTTTCCCTCCCTAGTTCTTCCTGCCTTTCCCCTCAGTGTGTTTCGACTGACCGCCAAGCAGGGAGGCTGCTGGCTTCCATCTCTCAGTCTCATAAACATCCTACAAGCCCAACAGGCATATCCCCAGGCCTCGGAGGGAGACTGGAACCTTTGCTTGGGAAGAATGGAAAAAGGGGAGAAGGAAGGGGAAAAGAGGAATGAGGTTGTGATGATGGGGATAAAGAAGAAACTTCTCTGGGGGACACAGGACTAGAAAGGGCAGTAGAAGATGAGTCCAGGAGGGCCTGATTTTTTTGCCAAACAACTGGGACCTTTGCTCTCTTTGAATGATCTCTCTAGGCCTTTAAACCTGTTGGCTTCCCAAATTAATGGATAGAGTGCTAGAACCTCAGGGTCCTTTTTGAAAAAGTTGAATAGCCACTTTGGCCAGGAACTGGGACAGAGCAAAAGCCCCAAGTAAAATGTTGGCTTCAGATGGAAATACATAGATTAACGGAACAATTTTCAGCGCCTTCAAAGATCCTGACTAATATCTATTGAGAAAGGTCCTGTAGCTAGTTGGGAGAATGATAGATCAGGAACCTTGATGTTTCGGGAACTATCAGAAAATTCAGGTACCTCTATGCTTAGTCAGAGAAGAGCAATCAAAGTCAAATGGAACTCAACCAAAGGTCCAAGATGGTGGCTGAATTGGCTGGCAGTTGCCCCTCTGGGAATCTTTTGTTAGCTGGCACATTGTCTAACTGCAGCTTAAAAGATTAATGGGAAGTGGAAGGAAAGGGGGAAATAAAGCCACGCTTTGCTCAAATTAGATCAGCTATCTTGACCTGATAAAGAGATTTTTTTTTGTAAGGTATAACACATAAGACCTTCCTTCTTTTGGTCTTGAGACAGTAGCACATTCGTGAAGAACTCACATTCCTGTGGGTCTCTGTGATTTTTATCAGCTGGTTATATAACGGGTATTATAAGCTTGGAAAGGATCTTAAAGATAACAGCTAGGTCAAAGTCTTTATGAATGAAGTTAGGGAGGGGAGATTTATGACTACTGTACGGTGAGTTTATGCCTACATATTCTCACCAGTTAAACAGTCTTATTATGGTTGCCCTTTTGTTCTTGTTATGATTGTTTTTTATTCTGTGCCCACGCACCAGTGACTTTCTGCACTCTGGGGAGTCCTGGGTGGACATAAAAGGGAATCTGTTCAGTTCTTGTTTTGTGATGCTTACAGATGAACTGGAGAAACTAACATTAAATAAGTAAGCATATTGGAGAATGGTTTCTTTTCAATGAATGCAGAAGAAAATAAGGAAGTCAGTGCTGGACTTGAGACATGATGGCCTGATGCTAAGACATTCATGAGACAAAGTAAGCCAGGAGAAGTTCTGGAAGAAGAAATTTCTAGGTGATGGGAAGGCAATGCAAAGTCCCTGAGACTCAAGTAATTTAATCCTTCCATTGTACTGAGGCATTGACTACTAGCTGTAGCTATGTCAGTAGAGTAAACAAAAAGAGAGGCACAAGATAGTTTATAGCTACTCCCCACTGTCTGTCAAGAAAGTTATGAACCATAATGGATTCCTGGGAAAAATACATCCTTGGGGGAGACCACCCATTCCTGTTGTAATACCATTTACCATGTCCTACAAACTCTCTGAGCAACCCCAAGAAGAAGGTAGATGAACCACCTAAGAAACCTGACTGACTGCTTCTGCCATGTATAATGGGGTTGTTGACTACCAAAGTCTCAGGAACATGCTCTGACATTCAGAATTTCTCTATTTTGAATTAGGGGTTCTTACCTTCAATCCCCTTCTTAAAAAAAGTGTGATGAAATCTTAAGTACCACAGAATATATTTTTATTTGGAAACAAGTTCTTGTGGATTTTGTTTGGTTTAGATGAGGTCATTAGGGTGACCTAATCTAATATGACTGATGACCTTAGAAAAAGGGGAAACTAGGACAGAATTAGACACCTCCAGAGAACAGAGTCTGTTACACCGGAAATCACCTTGTCAGTGGGATTCTGATGTAACCACAAGCCAAGGGACCTCTGAGGCTTCCATAATTGGGATGCAGTGAGGAAGCTGACAGATAGGAGAGAAAACAAGGCTCCAAGAAACCTTGCTTTTATGGACTTCTGGCCTCTGGAACTATACAACAGTGCCTGTGTGTTGTTGAAGGCACGTAGGTTGTGGTCTTTGGCTAACCGCCCTCAGAAACAAACACCAAGCTTCATTCTCCTACATCTTCCTTTATATCTGGATCTCACAAAAGTCCTTTGCCCATGCTCTTTACTTCTAACCCTAGAAAACAGAATCTCATTATGGTCTTGTCCCTTTTCTAAGATGATCCTCTTAAAATAAATGGATCATCTTAATCTGTCTTCACTCAAGGTCATGCCTCTTAGCTTTCTCTCCTCTTGTCTCTTATCTTCCCTGGGATCCAAAACTC
>PVKC010028308.1:0-15487 GCA_004027635.1 Crocidura indochinensis
GAGGCCAGTGAGGCAAGGCCCTGCGGGGGACCAGCACCAGAGAGACCAGCATCAGTATGGGCTGTGGGACTGGACAACTCTCATTTGTGCTCCCCCTCCAGAACCCTTCAGAATTTGGGGCCCACAGTGCGATCCTCCTCTGGCAGCCAGAGCCCAGACCCCCCCCCCATTGTGGCCTGTCACAGGGCTGGGCTGGCCTCTGACCCCTCCCCTGCCATCCAGGAAGCTGCTCAAATCCACGCTGGTGCTTATGCCGCTCTTCGGGGTCCATTACATCGTCTTCATCGCCACGCCCTACACCGAGGTCTCAGGGATGCTCTGGCAAGTTCAGATGCACTACGAGATGCTCTTCAACTCTTTCCAGGTGCTGGGACTGGCAAGGTGGGGGTTGCATCCCGGGGGCAGGCGCAGGCTTTTGGCCCTCATCCACAAATCTCTCCCCACAGGGATTTTTTGTTGCCATCATTTACTGTTTCTGCAATGGCGAGGTAAGAAGTTGGGCTGTATTGGGACAGGGCCAGCAGAAAACGGGGACGGAGGGGAGGTGCCCCAAAGGCTGTCCCTCTGTCCTTTCTGCCTGCTTCTTCCTTTGGTCCTTTGTTTTCCTAGAAGGTTCCAGTGCTGTGTCTGTTAGGATCTACAGCCTCAAATAGGCAGCTTCTGGGCCTTCCCAGATTGAAGGACTCAGCCATTTCTAGGGAGTCAGTGAGCCATAGGAAGGCAGGGTGACCTGAGGTTGGTGGTGTTTCACTCTAGTCAGAGACTTCCAGAATGATCCAGTGATATGCCAGGATGTTTTCAGTTCAGGGCCAAGTATGGCAGAAACAGGAATGTGGGTACTGCTGGGATGGGGAGCACGCAGCAGAGGGCCACCCTTGATCACCCACCCTCCTACTGCCAACCCAGGTCCAGGCCGAGATCAAGAAATCCTGGAGTCGCTGGACACTAGCCCTGGACTTCAAGCGCAAGGCCCGCAGCGGGAGCAGCAGCTACAGCTATGGCCCCATGGTGTCCCACACGAGTGTGACCAACGTGGGTCCCCGCACGGGCCTCGGCCTGCCCCTCAGCCCCCGCCTGCTGCCTGCCACCACCACCAACGGCCACCCCCTGCTGCCTGGCCTTGCCAAGCCAGGGGCCCCTGCCCCTCAGCCCACGCCCCCTGCCCTGGCTACACCGAAAGACGATGGGTTTCTCAACGGTTCCTGCTCCGGGTTGGACGAGGAGGCTTCGGGGCCAGAGCGGCCCCCAGCCCTGCTGCAGGAAGAGTGGGAGACGGTCATGTGACCAGGCCCCCAGGGTTGGACCTATGGACAGGAGGGACCAAGATATAGGTGACTGGAAAGTTTCCTGGACTGCGGCCAGGGGGACAAACAGGAGAAAAAAGGAAAAAAAGGAAAAAAAAAAAAAAAGGGAAAAGGAAGTGGTATGGTCTCAACTGGGGGTTGCAGGGGAATTCGCCTCAGCAGGGTAGGGGTCAGAAACTGAGGGAACTGGGGTTCTCAGCTCAAGAGTGGGGGGGTCTAGGTACCTGGAGCTGAGGGCACAGTCCAGCAGAAAGCCCTGACAAGGGCCATCTTTTCAGCCAAGGGATCACACAGCCAGAGGATCTGTGGGGACAGGCCCTCAGCTGTTACCCCTGCTAAGTGCAGCCCTAGCACAGCTCCTTCCTGCCTGTCAGGGGCTGAACCACTCAGAGCCCTTCACATGACCTCATTCCCACTCCAAAGGCCTAAGTGACCTCTCCAGCACGGGGCAGAGAAGCCAGTAGGTCAGACACGGACTGGGCTCTCAGTTCTGGCTCTGGAACTGAGGGGAAAGCTAGGGTCTATACCCAGAGACTAAAAAACTGCTGCTCTCTGAGGATTTCTCCTCACTGGCACCCACCCACCATACTTGTCCCCTCATGGCCCCGGCACCCTACTCTGGGCCTCAATTCACACAGGCCACGCATCCTCAGGAAAGTTTTTTCCCAAACCTAGACAACCACGAGCCTGGGCCTATGCACAAGCTGGTGCCCCTCCTCTGCCTTTCTGTCTCCTTCCAGTTCTAAGTCTTTTGTGGGCTGGAGAGATGGTATCACCAACTGAACATGCTTTGCTGTCAGGAAGTTGGGGTTCGGTACCTGGTACCACGTGATCCCTTGAGTATTACAGGGAATGGAGCCCCAAAACAGAAATGTTGAAGCTGGAAAGATAATGCCATGTGTAAGTCGCTATCTTGCACGTGGCTCACCCCAGTTCGATCCTCAGCCTCCCTGAACTTGTCATAACCTGAGCACTATAGGGTGTGGCCCCCAAACAAACAAAGGATGGACCACAAGAGAGCTATGACTTGTAGAATGCCTCCTCAGGTTTGGTGTCCACACATAACCAGAACATGTCCTCTGTGAGGGCTGGCCCCCTTCAGGATGTCCCAGGGCAGGGAGTGTCCCCTACCCTAGATGGGTGCCTTTGCTTCTCTCAGGCTGAACCGTCTACATTTGAAATCCAGGACAGGTTTCCTCGCTTTGACCTGGAACTCCGGGGACATGGCAGTCTCCTCACTTAGAGGCCCCAACCCATGGTTGGGCCATGCAGGTGTTGGCAAAGGATGTGGGAGCCCTCAGCGGTCCTGGCAGGCGGACAGAGCCATTTGCCCTGAGCAGGGGCCGGAGCCAGGTGGTCACTTCTCCCTTCAAGGTCTCCAAGCCCAGCCAAGCCAGAGGGAACATGTAAACACCAGGCAAGCCGCAGAGGGGCACAAGGGGAAGGGCACCTGGAGACCCTGATTTCTCAGACTCCACTGGCCACTGGGCCCAGGCACCACATGGGCTGCCTAGGATGAAGGCTTGTAAGATGATGAGTACCATCTGCCTTTGACGTGTGGATGGCTCTGCCCGGTTCCACATGTCCATCCCCCAGCTCAGGAGAGCAGAATCTCTGAAGACCCCATCTGACACTCTGGATCCCCTAAAAAACTAAATCTAAAGGGGATACTAGATGGGCTGTAGAGAGGCCAAAGGGCTTTGAGAGACCTCTCTACTCATTATTCCATCAGGTATCAGGACAAATGTGACAGCCCTCACCCAGGAGCTGCTCAAATAGCTACATCCTCTCAGCTCGCAGAGAATGCTGGGATCAAGTTCAGTGAGTGTCAAAGGGACATGACCCTGTTGTGACCCAGGGTGTGAAGTTATAGTCCTACTTGAGTCTGAAGTGTGAGAGGAAACAGAAACTTGCCCTGGCTGTTTTGGGAGATGTATGGTCCCAGGGTCAGAAAATCGGTTTGTGAGTCCAGAACAATGGCGCAGCAGTAGGGCATTTGCCTTGCACATAACTGATCCAGGATGGACCTCAGGTCAATCCCCTGGCGTCCCATATGGTCCCCCAAGCCAGGAGCAATTTCTGAGCACAGAGGTATGGCCCAAAATTCAAAAAGAAAAAAAATGGGTTTATGGATATTTCTGGTCCAGGGGGCTGGTTTGAATTCTCTATGAACTGGAGACAGAGTCCAGCCGAAGGTGACCATGTCTGTCTGTGAGTAACATACCTTGACTGTGACAATGCAGGAACCTGGCCTGGCTCTCTGAGTCTCAGCTTCTCATGGAGGACCCCCAACCTGCCCATAGCAAGTCCAGGTTTAGTTTGGGTTTAGGTTTGCTCCACAGTTTCCTAGGTTGCCCTTGGATGGATATGGGGCCAGAACATCTGCAAGTGACAGTTGCCCTTTCCTCAATGTCATGGTCCTCTGGACAGATGAACCAAGAGATGGCAGCTGGGCACCCTGCACAGGACTGATCTGCCCATGCTGGGGCTCAGAGGCGCTAACAAGATGGGCAGAGAGGACCAGAGTAGTAGTACAGCGGGTAGGGCATTTGCCTTGAATGCACCTGACCCAGGTTGAACCCTCAGCATCCTATATGATCCCCCAAGAAATGGCAGGAATGATCCTTGAAAGCGGAGCCAGGAGCCAGCATTACTGGGTGTGGCCCCAAGATTAAAAACAAAAAAATAAATCAAGAAGAAATAATTTTAAAAAAATAGTAAAAATCGGGCCAGAGAGATAGCATGGAGGTAAGGCGTTTGACTTTCATGCAGGAGGATGGTAGTTCGAATCCCGGCATCCCATATAATCCCCTGTGCCTGCCAGGGGTGAATGCTGAGCATAGAGCCAGGAATAGCGCTGCCGGGTGTGACCCAAAAACTAAAAAAAAAAAAAAAAAAAGAGTAAAAATCTGCATTCAGAAGGACAGTGGTTTGAATCCTGGCATCCCATATGGTCCCCCGAGCCTCCTGGGGGTGATTTCTGAGCACAGAGCCAGAGGTAAGCCCTTGAGCGCTGCTTGGTGTGACCCAAAAACAAAAACAAACAAAAATAGTAAAAGACTAGCTAGGAACAGTCATGGGCTAGGCCCATCACCAAAGTCTAAGCTACAACTTTCCTTTTGGGTCATGACCAGGGTCTGGGTGTCATTTCCTGCATTAATTATGTACCTATTGTTTAGGTTTCCCCAACTTGGGCCTCCAGCTTCAGTGCTGGCAGAGATGAGCCTCAAACTCCCCACTTCCCCCAAAGCTCCCTGGTTTGTCTTGGTTCTTCTCAAACAAACTATCAGGTAAAGTCAGTAAAAGAAGCTCTGGACTGGGGCTGGCAGGGGTTCCCAGTGGGGAAAGGTGCTCAGGAATGTGATTCTTCAGAGGGCCACCAGAGCTTCCTTCTGGAGCTTAGTGCCCCTAATGCTAGCCAGGCATGACCCAGGCCTGGGAGACTCAGCCTTGATTTCTCCACACCAATCTCTCAACCTGACCATTCAGTTCTCGTGGGGTCCCACTGTCCCAGCACTGGCCTACTCTAGCTTTTATGTTTCCCATGACCACAGCCTGACTCTGTCCAAAAGTCACTGAATCACACTGCTTACCCCACCAAAGTACAGCCTCATCATGAGACAGAGTACATGTGTGTGTGTGAGTGTGTGTGTACCAGTGTATCTATTAGTTTATTTGTGCCTGTTATCTCTGTGTGTAGCTGTTCCCAAAGTGCCTAGAGATAGTCCATCCATCTTTTTTGTTGGTTTATGGTTTGGGGTAATACCAGGCAGCATTCAGGGGTTAGTCCTGGCTCTGCACTCAAAAATTGCCCCTGAAGGGGCCTGGGAGATAGCATGGAGGTAAGGCGTTTGCCTTTCATGCAAAAGGTCATCGGTTCGAATCCCGGTGCCCCATATGGTCCCCCGTGCCTGCCAGGAGCAATTTCTGAGCATGGAGCCAGGAGTAACCCCTAAGCGCTGCCGGGTGTGACCCAAAAACCATTAAAAAAAAAAAAAGAAAAGAAATTGCCCCTGGCAGGTTTGGGGGACCATATGGGATGCCAGGATTCGAACCACCGTCTGTCCTGGATTGGCTGCATTCAAGGCAAACGCCCTACTGCTATGTTATCTCTCTGGCCCCCTTAGACAGTTTATCTTTATGTTGCTTCTCTTTGAGGCTCTACTGTATACACTGTGTGGCCATTTTTTTTGTGCCCATGTGATTGTGTGTACCAGTGTCTATCTGGATGTTTATATGCATGTCTGTGAAAGTATGTGTGTCTACTTGTGTGTGTGTCTGTGTGGAACCATGGTCTGAGAACGCCGCCTGTGGGTGGAATTTGGCCCAGACATGTGTTTGGTTTGGCCTGCACTGTATTTTCAACATCTTGAGCCAACATTTAAAAATCAGGATATTTCACATAAAAATTCAGCTTTCCAGCTTCTCTTAAAAATTCAGAAGCCCTGGCAGCCCTAGGCCTGCATTCCCAGGAGGCCACACTCCTCCAGAACTGTACAGGGCTGCGGCCGCTGGCCCTCCCGTTCGCCACAGTCGTGACCCGAGCGTGTCTGAGAGCATTTATGTATGCATGTGCGTGTATTCCTGTGTGCACGCCCATGTGTGAGAAGATGTGAGAAGAATGTACTGGGGCGCAGTACACAACGGCAATCCGTGAGTACAGAGACCTGTGTCCTCACATGCACACAAATGGTACATGTGAAGATAACACTGAACACCGATGTGCATGTGTGTGCTTGGATGTGTGTGGCCACAGTCATGGCCATGAGGAGTGTGTGGGTCACTGTGGTCTGGCATGCATGATGCCACGGGCCTCTTCCGGCCTTTGAGGGGGAATCAGATTCCCGACCTCTGGCTGGGCCGCCGTGTGGGATTTATTTCTGTCTTAGTGCCGACTGGAGGAGGCCTGAGTAATGGGAACACTGAAAGAAAACCGGTAAATAGAACAGAGGCAGGCTGGCCGGGAAACTCAGCCTGGACACGCCTGTGTAGCCCAGGGCTGCCAGAGGCCCTCAGGCCAGGCCTGGGACAAGGAGGTAAGCAGCCTTTTTCAGCACATACCCTGACTTGACTCCACACTGCTTGCTGCCATTGACAACAGATCAACCATGGGAGCGTGACTCAGCGACATGCTCAGAGAATATGACAGCAGGCATGGTCCAGGGGCTCAGGGCACCGGACAGGTACAGTCCAGGCATTGCGTCCACATGAAGTCTCCCCCCATCCAAAGCGTCCTGGAGGTGGCCTGCAACTTGAAAGGAGTAGCAGTGTCATGCCTGGAGCTGCTGTTCTCCCCCCACTGCTCCCCCTGGACATCAGAATAACTGAAACCTAGATGTACTGTTGATATCACAGTCCCTCAGGAAATGGATGACTTGAGTAACAGACAACTAACTGACCACTGGCTGCAATGGGAGAAATGGGCCTTGGACGCTTCAGGGACAAGGACACGATACAGCAGCTTCTCCTGCTGCCCCCTAGTGGTCATCTGAGGACAGTGGTGAAATAAAGCCCAGGATTTATCAGCCAGGACGTATTATTGGGCCCCAGGCAAGCTGAGTGGACTAAAGAAGGCTCTGGAAACTCCAGATTCCCACAGTCACTCTGCCCACTGTAATGCCTTGGACAGAAAGTTCTAGGGAAGTGACGGCGGGGAATTGACTCAGCACAGATCCCAAGAAACTGGGAAGAAAGATCGAATCCCAGCTCTTTCAGGAGTAGACAGTAGTAAGGCGGGTTCCAGACACAGTTCAGCTCACGAAGTTCTACAGTCAAGTGGGGTCCTTCACGTTGGCGCCCACTGGTTCTATCAATCAGCAGGACTCCCACCGCTGGGTACTGGTTTAGTAGAGGCTGGTTGCTGAGGCCTGCCCACAGTGGTCGCCTTCATACATCAGCTCAGCATGGGACGGAAACAGCAGTTTCCTCTCATAACTTTAGGGTCAGAGCCTCTCTGGCCCCAAGTCTTCTGCTCCCTAAAACAAGGCTCTGTACAGCCCTAGCAGCAACAGGGGCTTTCTTCAAGGGACTGAGGCCGGGTATCCTCGACTGACCTCTGCTATGGTCATGCTTGACACTCTCCTAAAAGGCCCCAGAGATCCTTGTCTCAGGATTTCCATCAGGATAGCTTAGAGTGGGAGAGGTGAGAAGGGACAGTCCTACGAGGGTGGGATGGGGGATCCTGGGGGTTTCAGCAGTGGCAGGAATGAGCCAGATGCTGCGACAAGCTGCCCGTCTCTTCAGCCAGTGACAAAGAGGCAGCTGGGGCCAGAGCAACGCCCTCCTCTGCTCCCATCCCTCTAACCACCGCCAGGACTCACTGAGACAAATGTGGAACTAACTACCTTATCCAATCGTCCAGACTCCAGAAAGCTTGTTTTTTCTGTCTTTTTATTTCTTTGGTTTTGGGGTCACTCCTGGGGGCTACTTCAGCTCTGTTTTGGGGAGGGAGAAGTGGTGGATCATATGGTATTGGGGACCAAACTGATGCTGGCAGCAGGTAAGAAAAGCGCCTTTACCCCTACACTTACTCTCTCTGGCCCGTGATATGTCTTATAACTAAAGTAGAAAAGGGCAATGGAGAGCTCATGGCCTGGAGCACATGCTCTGCATGCAAGAGGCCCAGACTGGATCCCTCCCACATTGGGTGTGGCATCAAGCACTGTCCAGAGTGGTCCCTAAGCACTAAAAACATAAACAAATATAAGTCCCACAAAAAGCATACTTTTCTGGTTTTTGTTTTGTTTGGTGGTCACACCCAGTGATGCTCAAGTGTCACTCCTGGCTATGTGCTCAGAAATCGCTCTGGCTCGGGGGATCATATAGGATGCCGGAGATAGAACCGAGGTCTGTCCTGGTCAGCCGCATGCAAGGCAAAGGACCCAATGCATTATCTCTCTAGGAACCAAAGCATAGCAGTGGGTGAGGTGTTTGTCTTTGCATACAGCCCACATGAATTCGATCCCTGCATCAGCCCCTACCCACATGTGCCATCTGCCACCTTGCAGGCAGAAAAATGTCCCAGATCCACAACTCCTGTCCAAAAGAACATGATGCTGCTGCATCTTCTCAGGCAGACTGTAGACTTTTCCAGATAGACAACTCTGGAGTCTTTTCAGAATGAGGGCAGATAGATTCCCCTTTCTGCCTGAAGTCACCCCCAAAAGCCTCTAACCTCACATAGAGATGACCCAGCTTCACACTTGAATCTCATCAAAATTCCAGGCCACCAAATAGTTCCAACTTTATAGCTCCTGGACCACAGAGCTGCACTCAGTGACACCTCCAAATTTTAGTACTTGTCAGCCTAGTAGGATTACAGAAAATCTGATGGGAAAGTTGCATAGAACTACCAAGCTCAATGAGCCAAAACAGTAACACAAAAGGCTCAACAGCCTAGTAAATCCTCAATCACTTTAGTAAGAAATCAGTGAGAGACATAGCAATTTGACTTTTACTGATCTAAAATTTTGATAATTCCATTTGAGCTTGTTGTACCAAAGAATAGGAAGTAAATGTATTTGTGCCTGCAACAGGATAAGATTGGAGTGGTAGGAGGAAACGGGACACTGGTGAAGAGGTCACACTAGTGGTGGGGTGTCAGAACAATTTTTTGGGGGGAGAGGGGACATACCCAGCAGCACTCAGGAGTTGCTCTTGGCTGTGCTCAGAAATTATACCTGGCAGGCTCAGGGGACCATATGGAATGATGGGGATGGCTGTTACAACAGCTCTGGCTCTATGGTGTTGGAACACTTAATGCCTGAAACAACTATGAACAACTTGGTAAATCATGGTGTTATGCCTGACTAATCGCAGGGCTGCCATTACTGTTCGAGCACGGGCGCGCGCGCGCGCGCGCACACACACACACACACACAATGTGGAGATGCTGCAGACTGCACTCCACCTGCAACAAATATCAAAATAAAACAAGCCACAGGAAGACTTTGGTTCCCCAAGGCACATGTCCTATTTATATTGCACTATCTACACTGTCATCATCAGTGTGTAAGAATGTTGTCTGAGAAAACTTCCTACCTCAACTAAGGTGACCCAAATGGGCTGGGAGATAGCTTAATGCACAGACTTTGTATGCAGGAAGCCTGGATTGGATTTCAGGACAAATCACTGAGTACTGCCAAGAGCAACCTCTGAACACTGATGTAGCACCACCACCACCAGGTGTAAACCCCACAAAGAAGTCTGCCTAAAATTGGTTATGCCTAGAAATAATTGCTCCAGAACACAGACTTGCCATACTCTTTGATTTCCCCACTTCTGGAATACAGAAGAGATAAGCAAAATATGCCAACAGAAGAGCTCAGTTCTCCACATGTGTGGCAGCATATGGTAAAGCCAGTATTTAGTTTTTTATTTTTCTGAGCTACCTGCAACAGTACTGTGTTTGAGAATCAGGTAGTACCAGCATCAAAGCAAGACCTCCCTTATATAACTAACAGGCTCCAGTCTCAGCTATTGCTCTACCCCCGTCAGTTTTTAGTTTATGCTTTTCTTTTTTTTTTCTTTTTTTTGGTTTTTGGGTCACACCCGGCAGTGCTCAGGAGTTACTCCTGGCTCCATGCTCAGAAATTGCTCCTGGCAGGCACGGGGGACCATATGGGGCACCGGGATTCGAACCGATGACCTTTTGCATGAAAGGCAAACGCCTTACCTCCATGCTATCTCCCGGGCCCCTAGTTTATGCTTTTCTAATACGTGCTTAATAATATCTCATCATAGCCTTAATCTGTGTTCTCTTAATAGCTTTTGATATTGCTCACTGTTCATGTGTGTAATCTCCCTTCCCACACAATGTCCCTCTCTGCCCAATGTGTATTTCCTAATAGATTTACTTTTTTACTGTTGACTTGGATAGATTTTACATATTCTAAATATGGGTGTGCAAACACTTTCTCACCCTGTATTTCTTCAATATCTTTTTTTTTTACCACACCCAGCGGTGTTCAAGGGTAACTCCTGGCTTAAGCTTGGGATCAAAACCAGGTCAGCAGCATTCGAGAAAAACACTGTACTGTGCTCTAGATAAAACACTGTATTTCTTTAATATCTTTTTTTTTGTTATGTTTTTTTTTGGGGGGGGCCACACCTGTTTGATGCTCAAGGGTTATTCCTGGCTAAGCGCTCAGAAATTGCCCCTGGCTTGGGGGGACTATATGGGACGCCGGGGGATCAAACCGCGGTCCTTCCTTGGCTAGTGCTGCAAGGCAGACACCTTACCTCTAGCTCCACCTCACCAGCCCCTTCTTTAATCTCTTAACAAAATTTTCACTTAGTTATTAAATTTATCCTTCCTGCCCTGCGCTGGGCCATTTTCAATCCCATATATAAGAACAGTAGCAACCACTAGGTCTTGCAGGTTTTCTCCTAAAGGTTTTTATTCATTTATATTTTTATTTTTTTATTTATTTTTGGTTTTTGGGGTCACACCTGGCAGCGCGGTCAGAAATAGCTCCTGTCAGGCTTGGGGGACCATATGGGATACCGGGATTTGAACCAATGACCTTCTGCATGAAAGGCAAACACCTTACCTCCATGCTATCTCTCTGGCCCCATTCATATTTTGTATTTCTTTTTAGCAAAATGAGTTCTCCAGACCTGTACTATCTCCCTGGCTCTTCATTTCACATTTAGATCTATGACCCACCTTAGTTTTAGTGTAAGGCCTGAAATTTAGGGTGTGATTCATTTATTTATTTTTGGCTTCCAACTACTCCAGCACCATTAACTGAAGACTATCCTTCATTAAGTCTTGTGCTTTTGTCAAAAACTAGCTACGGGCCAGAGATAGTCCAGGGTGAAGCTGCTTGGTTCAATCCTGACATCCCTTATTTATATTTTCTTTTTTTTAATTTTTTGTTGTTGTTTTTGGGTCACACCTGGCAGTGCTCAGGGGTTACTCCTGACTCTACACTCGGAAATCACACCCCAGCAGGCTTGGGGAACCATATGGGATGCTGGGATTTGAACAACCGTCCTTCTGTATGGAAGGCAAATGCCCTACCTCCATGCTATCTCTCAGGCCCCTATTTATATTTTCTGAGCACCACCAGGAGTGATGCCTGAGCAGTCAGGATTAAGCCCTGAGCACTACTGGATATAGCCCAGCCTCTTGAAAGGCAAACGCCTTACCTCCATGCTATCTCCCGGGCCCCTAGCCCAGCCTCTTAACCCCATCACCAAATAAAAAATTATTCAACAGGAATTAAGGCAGAAAAAAATGTTTTCAGTAATTAGTTGTTCTCATGTAGGTCAACCAAGTTTTCTGTTTTCTCCAATTCATGTTACTTCTCTCCATCAATATCAGTTCTGCAGGTACTCCAGGTACCTGTCTGTCTAAAAACTGGCAGAGTCCAGGGACCAGCACCATAGCACAGCGGGTAGGGCGTTTACCTTGCAGCTGGGTGTGGTCCAAAACCCTAAAACCAACAATAACAACAAAAAAACCTGGCAGAGTCAAATTTCTATTATTCTAGCTAAAATTTATTTAAACTGTTTGTCTTTCCAGTTACCATTGAGAATAATTTTGTCTATATCTTAACAATGATCTTACTGATCTTTTGACAAGAAAATTGCATAAAACCAGTATAGCAATTCTCAGGGGGGTCAGACAACATCTGGGCTTGAATTTTTCCACGTTTTTCTTAAAAAACAAAAACCAGGGGCCGGTGAGGTGACGCTAGAGATAAGGTAGGTATCTTCTGCCTTGCAAGTGCTAGCCAAGGAAGGACCACTGTTCGATCCCCCGGCATCCCATATGGATGCCAAGTCAGGGGCAATTTCTGAGCGCTTAGCCACGAATAACCCCTGAGCATCAAATGGGTGTGGCCCGAAAAACCAAAATAAAATAAAATAAAATAATAATAATAAAATAAAAACCAGGGAGCAGCTAAATAACGCAAAAGTTGAAGTGCAGTATTACATACCAGATCCCAAGTGCGACATGGACCCCCAACACCATCTGGAACAATTCCTAAGCACTGCTGACTGATATGCAGTGGGTAAGGCACTTACCTTGCAATAGTCAAACCCAGTTCAAGCTTCCCAGGACCAACAGGTCTGGCTCCTTCCTAAATTAGAATATTCCCATCTTTTAAAACTATGCAAATGACCTACCGGTATTTTATCTTGGGTGAGTTGCGGTGGTTTGTGCATTACCTCAACTTGTCACATTTATGTAGAATAGTTAATTACAATATTCCCTTACAGTACTTTCACTGTCTGTATCCATCTTCATCTCAAAAGAAGTTATGGGGCTCGGGAGATAGCATGGAGGTAAGGCGTTTGCCCTTCATGCAAAAGGTCATTGGTTCGAATCCCGGTGCCCCATATGGTCCCCCGTGCCTGCCAGGAGCAATTTCTGAGCATGGAGCCAGGAGTAACCCCTGAGCACTGCTGGGTGTGACCCAAAAACAAACAAACAAACAAAAAAAAAAAGAAGTTAAACAATTTTCCCAGAGCTCAGTTACTTGGCTCACTTACCCATGCATCCCATTTTCCCATGTTCAGTCTGACTTCCCATTCTCCTAGAACCTTGAGTTCTATTGTGCTGGCAAAGTGTCCAGTTTAAATGACCTTCTTCCCACCGTGTGCAGTCAGTATCTGATAAATGGTCAGACATGATGGTCTGTCTGGTGAACTGGGCTTAAAACTGTGGTTTCTTTACCTGGTCAGGCCGTGGGAACCTATATCCCCAATGACTTCAAGAGGCCTCTAGCCAAATCAGCTCCACCCAAAACCACCAAACCACTTCATTAAATTAAGCTATGAATTCTCTTTCCCATTTGTATGTTACATTTATACACATTCACACACACAGGCAAATGGAGGTCCTGGGACTGGAGCGGTGGCACAGCAGTAGGACATTTACCTTGCGTGCGTCAGACCTTGGACGGACCATGGTTTGATCCTCCGGCATCCCATATGGTCCCCGAGCAAGGAGTAACCCGAGTGTCACCAGGTGTGACCCAAAAGCCAAAAACAGACAAATAAAAACAAAAGCAAAAAACAAAATGGAGGTCCTGCTTAGATGTCCTCCATCAAAGCATGGGAAGTTTCTCTTCTGAATTCAGTAAAAAGGAGGGGGTGAAAAAGTCTCCTACCTCCAGTCTTATTTGCTGCTACTGTAAGTACTACTAAGCTGCCCTCGTTTTACTTTTAACTCCACAAACATCTTATCAGGGGTTACTCCTGGCTCCAGGCTCAGAAATCGCTCCTGGCAGGCTCGGGGGACCATATGGGATGCCAGGATACGAACCAATGACCTTCTGCATGAAAGGCAAATGCCTTACCTCCATGCTATCTCTCCGGCCCCACATTTTCTTCTTCATGACTTCTGACATGTCAGACTTCCTATATGGGATTTTGTTCCTTCCTTTAGTTTGAAGATATCCATTATAATTTGTATTTGGTGGTACTAGGGGTTGAATCCAAGGTAGGTTCTACTGCTGAACTACACTATTGATCCTTATTTAATGTTTCAAAACAGTATTTGGGGGCTGGAGTAGTAACAGTACAGAAGGTAGCACGTTTTGCCTTACATGCAACCAATCAAGGTTTGATTTCTGGCATTCCATATAGTTCCACTGAGTTCAGAGTTAGGAATAACTCCTGAGCATCACTGAGTATGGTCCCCAAGCAAAAACAAAAATACTCCCCAAACCTAACATTTATAGAGCTGTTCCATGCACTTCACCCATTTACAGGAGAAAATTCAGGGGCCTGAGAGATAGCAAAGCGGTACGGCATTTGCCTTGCAAGCAGCCGATCCAGGATGGATTCCAGCATCCCATATGGTTCCCCGTGCCAGCCAGGAGGATTTCTGAGTGCAGAGCCAGGAGTAACCCTGAGCACTCTGGGTGTGACCCAAAAAACAAATAAGTAAAATTCAGTGGCCTTTCAAGCTGTCATCGTGGACTGCTATGTATGCTGTGTTCTAGAATCCCTCCAGGAAGTCCTGGGAGCAGGGATCTGTGAAGCCTGAGACAAGCCTTCATATGCCAGCTGCTGAGAAGATTTCCACTCTGCCCTCACCAAACATCCAGGTACAACAAGCCAGCCAAGCCTCTCCAGAAGCCAGATCCAAGAAACTTGGATGAGTTTCTGAAACATTTGTATACAGCAACAGATGGTACATAGAAGGTGTGAAAAAATGTGAAGCAGGCTTGCTCAATGAGTTGTAATAAACATAAAAAGTGTATAAATCATCTCTGTGAGGCTCAACAGAGATTCAATTGGCACTTAGTACCCAGGTAACAAAACAGATTTGGGCGAGCATCTGTCTATGGCCCCAATGCTCCACTTCTGCTTTTCCACTTCCTGGGAGGCCCATCTCGCCTGCTAAACAGAAATTCCCTCTCCTCACAGCCCCTGGCCCCTGTTTTCTATTAACAACCCACTTGTCTCTGGGGCTGCCTTCTGAATAGCTTCTTCAACCCATTTACTAACTGAATCTCTGTTTTAAATCACTTTGATGTAATATGCATTTCTGGTGAGCTTTTCTGTAACTGTTCATTCTACTTGAAACTTCTCTGGGGACAGGAGGGAATAGAAATGAATAAAAATTCAAAGTAGGACTTCCCCCAAGATCTGAGATTGCCACCAGGCTGAGGCTACCTTGAATGCTTCTAGAGATTCTTCTGTGGGAGCCATAAGAGCTGGCTCTCTATTTGTTTTTCATACCGGCTTCACCTGGGGATATCAGGAGAGTAGCAGTTCACAAGGAGGTGCAGTCCTTGTGAGCCTCACTTTGCAGAGGCATCCCCTACCATGCCTCTCTTTATGCACAAGTGCTGGGCTCATTTAGCCCCTGGTTAAGGACCCCAAATACTGGCTGGGTTCCCCCACCCCTCAGTATGTCAAATCTCTCCAAGTGAAGGGCAGGCTTCAACCTTCTGCTGCCTTGTTTGCATTTTGTCTCAGTACTCCTGATGTTCTGGCCAGCTCCCTCAGACATTTACACAGTATTTGTGGTTCAGTGTTTGGCCCAGTATTTGGGGCTGTTGGAAAGAGTGGCTGTATCAGTTCCCCAGTGTGGGAGCCTGTCCAACGGAGGGCCCAGTCTAGCTCTGCCGGGTGTAGCAGAGACATTTTCTAAGCTGAAAGATGTTGATAATAGTCTGGGGCTGCCTGGCACTAAGTGGACCATATGGGATGCCAGGGAC
>PVKC010028309.1:0-15484 GCA_004027635.1 Crocidura indochinensis
AAATAGCAGAAATTCTTTCTCATCTCTGACCTCTTTAGATGCAAATTTCAGCTAGCTACCTCCTTACTTCTGGGCCCTGGCTTTCTCTGTTCTTATGCAAATCTAGCCCAATTTCAGGATTAACCAGAAGCTTTCCTGCCTCCTAGCATCCCAGAGCTATATTATAAAAACTCATTATTCTTATTAAAATCTGCCCACGCCTCCATTCACGCGTGTGGCCCTGCACATACTGTGTGGTCTCCTCATTTTTACATTCATATCTTCTGTTAGCAAATATTCCTTCCGTCCGCCTTCCCGCATGAGGATAAGGACTCATGATACTCGAAAATTATTTGTTATAGATATTAGTGGTCTGTAACAGGTTATCTTAAGTCATATCCAGAGGATGGCTCTGGGGTGTCCTACCCCCAGTTCACCACTCTTTCACTCCCCATGTTGAGTCTGAAAGCCACTGAGTGGTCTCCTTCTTTCCTTTCTCAGTAAAGCTAGCCCAAACCATGGCCCAATCATCCCTCTCTAGTTTAAAGTCTTCAATTGTGGGTGAATTGTGAATGAAGGAAAAATGTACATAATCATCTCTGGGGAGTATGTCTCATACCCCCTTCCATTATACCATTTTGACACAATGCCAACTTCTACAATGGTAGTCAGAGATCCCCTCACATTTGATTAATTTGGTCTTATCCAAGACAGGTAGAAAAACCTCGCCACCTTATTTTAAATGTACCTTTTATGTAGCCCCGATTCCCATGCCATTTACTACTCTTCCCATTAATTAGTGTCTTAACATCAAAAATCAAGTCTGGCCACCATGCAAAAGGGGGCGCGAGTTTGCAGGTTTTATAGATTTTTTTTTTCATGTGTCGATTCATCATAGAGTTCCCAAGTAAGTCTCATGGGTTGATGAGGGCAGAGGTCTGAATTAAGAGTTCCCAGTAGTAGTAGGCGAGGAATACTGCAATGTCCCTCAAGTTAAGCATTCTCTCTCCTGCAGAGCTTGAGTTTCAGGAGGTTCTCTGGGTTGATCTCAGCTTTCCAGTTCTGCTTCCCTTGTTGAGTCTCCCAGGTGCTGGCTTTCCAGATGTGGGAGTGATAAATCCAAGGCCTGATCCCATCCACCTTCAGGGAAATAGGGGTTACAAGAAGCACGACATAAGTCCCTTTAGATCTTTTTGAGGCTTTTTCTCTGATGCCTTCTTACCCATACTCCATTACCCGGGACTATACCATGTTCAGGATCTAAATTCTGCTCTGCCCCAAGATAGGCATCTTAAATCATGGGCCAGAGTTCTCCATGAACCTGTTGCAGATCCTGTAGCACTTGGATGAGTTCCATGGGGGCCCTCACCCTTATTATTCTCCCCTGCCCAAGACACAATTGGAGGGAAGCCCTGTAAAGAATGTCAAAAGAAGTCAAGTTTGGGGAGTTTATAATCCAGAACATAGCAAAAGGTAGGAGGGTCACCCAGTCACTGCCAGTCTCTTTTTCCAATTTAGTTAAAGTTTCCTTCAGGATGTGAGTCATCATTTCTACTTGTCCTGAACTTTGGGGATTGTATTCACAATGTAATTTCTAATCTGTCTCCAAGATTTTAATTAATCATTGCACAATTTTGCTGACAAAGGCAGGACAGTTGTCAGAACCAATTGGCTCAGGTACTGCATGTTGTGGGACTATCTCCTGTAACAGTGGAGCAGTTTCTTTGTAGGAAAACATTCTACTCACCTGAAAATGTATCTATAAAAACTGAAAGGTATTTGTATCCATTGTATTTGTATCCATAGGTATTTGTATCCATACTGGCTTGCCTTAACTTCTGTGAAATCCATCTCCCAACATCATCCTGACTTCCTCCCTCTCACCCTCATACCTGTATGCTGATTGGTCACTTTCCCTGGCTTCATGATGTGGCAAGCTTGGCATGTTCAGCCATTTTCTCCTCTCACTGCTGCTATTTTCTCCTCTATCCATTTCACATCTTCTGTTGAATATAGGGGAGTGGGAGAAATTCTGCCCATACCTGGTGGAAGTATCTGTATAGTCAACATAGGAGCCATTCCTTTTGGTAGTTCAGAGAGTGCCACTTGCTGTGTGGCAGTGTCTGCTGCCTGATTCCCTTTTGCTTCCATGGTGACCTGGGACATGTATTACTGCCACTTTCTTGGGTTTATGTACCGCCACAGTAGCCTCCAAATGTCTGTCTTGTTTTTGATCTCTTTTTCCTTCAACTGTGAGAAAGCTCTCTTCCCAATACTAGGCCCTATAAATATGCACAGCCCCATATACATAGCGGCTGCCATTCTACATAGTTTGTCTCTAGCCCTTGCTATCAATTCTGCACTTTGTGCAGAGGTTTCCTTAAGTAGAGCTGCTTGCCATACCATTTTCCCCTTTTGATCCGCAACTGCAGCCCCCACATATTGAAAGCCTTTTTTTGTTTGTTTTGGTGGTTTTTGGGTCACACCTGGCAGTGCTCAGGGGATACTCCCGGTTCCATGCTCAGAAATTGCTCCTGGCAGGCACGGGGACCATATGGGATGCTGGGATTCGAACTGATGACCTTCTGCATGAAAGGCAAAGACTTTACCTCCATGCTATCTCTCCCACCCCGATGAAAACCTTTTTTTGCAGGAAGCTATTACCATCAATAAACCACAGGAGGTCACTATTGCACAATAGCACATCTCACAAGTACTATAGGACTGTAGTGAGTTCAGACAGAATTTTATACAAGGGACTTTCCAATTCTGGGTTTGGCAGAAGTGTGGCCAGGTTAAGGGAAGTTGGAACTAGGAAGAGTACTTGTGGGGCATCAAGCAAAAGTCCTTGGTAATGAATCAGTGGGGTATTAGTCATCCACTTCCCTAGGGGCTGTTTTAACACCCTCTTGGTTGCATGTGGGGTAGTAATTAGCAACTCCAACCCAAATGTTAGTTTGTCTGCATCTTTTACCACCAGGGTGGTGACTGCCAGAATTTTTAAACATGGGGGACACCCAGAGGCCACTAGGTCTAATTTCTTTGATAAATATGCCACCTGCCTTTTCCAAGTTCCCACCACTTGTGTCAGGACTCCCTTAGCTATTCCCTTTTTCTCATCCACAAAGAGATAGAATGGGTTGCTTGGGTTAAGGAGAGTCAATGAGGGTGCTTCTAGTAATGCCTGGTGCAGGGTGTCAAATATTTCTTGTGTCTCATTGTTCCATACCCCAATCCTGCCTTTTTGTGCCTGCTTCATACAGGATCAGCATTGAGAAATTAGGAATCAATAGCCTAAAGTAGTCCACTGATCCCAAGAATTCCCAATCTCTTGTAGCTGGTTGGAGATAGGGTTAAGCATATGGTATCCTTCATGGCTGGAGTCAGCCAGTGTTGTCCTCCTTTCAGTATATATATATATATATATATATATATATATACATATATATATATATTTATATATATACAGTATATATACAGTATATATATATATCACCTCATTTTTTTGTCTGCAAACTTGGGCCTTTTTGCACTTGTCCAGTATCCCAGCCCCCACTGTGTGAGGAGGAGATCCTCCATACAGTGTAGATAGCTTCCTTCTAAAGGGACAGCTAGCATAGGCCATAGCATATTCTACTGATAACACTATAGCTTCCATCAGTGGCATCTGGAACCAAATCACATAGGCTTTTGAGAGCCATTTATTAAAATTTTAGAAAAGTTGGAAGGAGCTTGATTTAACATTCATAACTTAAAAAAATGTGTCCTGATAAGAGGGAATATTTAAACCACTCAAACTGGCAAAAACTGTAAACCAGGCTTCTTTCCAATGTTAGGATTAATTGTTAAATATTCACCATCATGTCTCTAGCCCTCATCATTTAACATTACTCCAAGTACACTTCTTTGTATTGTTAAGGGAAAATTTATGACAATAGATGTTAGATGATTATAATAACTCAGATAGGTGATCAGATATAGACACCTGTTAAGCCTTTCTCCACCCCCACCTTGCTGATTCTCTTGAATTTCACCTTGTGCAGGAAATCTTTGCCACAATCCACCCCCACCTTGTCTCTCCTCTTACTTTGGAATTTCACCTTTAAACTTCAATGGCCTGCTGCCCTGATAACCATTAGCCAACACCCCTCCTAGGAGGAACTAGACATATTTGGGTAAAAGAGTGGACTTCTGCTTGTCCCTCCTAAGGTTCTCACCTTATTTGAAAGAGGACAAGCTCACCATCTGATTGTACATTGTGTTTGAATCTGGACTAGGGGTTGGTGCATTCTACAAGCTGTGCTTTCCATATCGACCCTCCTCTGAAGGTTCCTTAAATCTATAAAAAACATTTCCCTAGATTACCCAGGGCTTCCTGTTTCAGTCCATATGACAGAGCCAACACCCCTGCTAGCTAGAATCAAAAAACATGTTTGCTTTTGCATTCTCTAATGATTTGTGGTCTTTATTTGAGGTGGTAGGGTTTCTAATTCCTTAACTAATCCCTTAACAGTATGTGTTTGTGTACATGTTTGTGCATAGCACACATGGGATGGAAGGGGAAATCAGATGTTTGAATGATTAGCAATATATGGAAAAATAAAGGAAAAGTGGTCTAAAAGGCTTTTATACCTTTTAGTATTCGTATATATGTCACATCATGTATAGGAATCTCCATAGGGGACAAAACAGTAGGCCCGCTAAAACATGGTAGTTTTAGCATGGATGACTAATTTCATTCACTCCAAGAAATATTTAACCAGAAGGCCCACTGTGGAAGATTTTACCCCTGCATAGATCACTGGAAATATTTCTGAGATTCATGTTATGGTACTGATATTATATTCCCTTCATATTATTTGGTCTTAAAATAAATTCTCCCGGGGGTTGGGCGGTGGCACTGGAGGTAAGGTGCCTGCCTTGCCTGCGCTAACCTAGGACGGACCGCGGTTTGATCCCCCGGTTCCCCATATGGTCCCACGTGCCTGCCAGGAGCGACTTCTGAGCGCATAGCCAGGAGTAACCCCTGAGCGTCACTGGGTGTGGCCCAAAAACAACAACAACAAAAAATTCTCCCTTCTGCTGATATTCACAGGCAAAAATTAGCCTTTATTAAAACCCTTTTATCTGGAATAATTTTTATCACCAAATTAAAGACAATATTTTTTTTTCTCTCTCTCTTCAAAGTGTCCGGCAGCCTCGGCTTCTGAGATGCAAAGACTTGCAAGGGTATGGCCAGAATGCAGATTCTGGGCTATTGACTTTCCAGAAAACAAGAACACTTTAGTGGATTTGGCTCTTTCTGTTACTTGACCTCTAAAATAATAGAGCCCATACCAGTGAAGATAAGAATTCCTAGAGGTTTTTATTTTTTTATTTTTTAATTTTTTTTACTTCTCACTAGTCCCTTAATTTGCTTCTGAGGCTAGCCAGCCAGGAACTGCTTTTGAGTTGTGTAGCTTAACCTTTTTGTAACTCAAAATGTTTACTGCTTTACACCCATAGCTCGATGTGTTGTTTTTATTATTAAGTTCTGCTTTGCAATTGTAAACATTCTTCTCAATACCTATGACTGGCTTTTATCCCTTATGAAACTCCTAGCTTAAAGATTAAAGTCAGAACACACACATTTGTGTGTGCTCTCATCATTTCTTCATATTTTGTCGCCCATGTATTCACTCTTCTCAAGAGGACTCAAAAAAAATCCTCTAATTCAAACTGGACCTCAAAAGCCAGTCCATGAGATCTGGTGGACCAAAGTTAGCCTGCAGCATATATATAATTTATGTATTGATATATTTATTTAGGAGAGGCCAGGACACACCAGTGGTATATAGGGGCTATTTTTGATTCTGTGCTCAGGGGATCAGTGCCAGAAATAAAACTAGATTCATCCACATGCATCTTATTTACTATGCTAATTCTCTGGTTTCTATATTTATATATACATACTTTTAATTTTTATTGAGACTATATATATGTATACACACACACACACACACACATATATATATATATGTGTATTCAAACCACCGTCCTGCACACAAGGTAAACACCCTACCTCCATGCTATCTCTCAGCCCTATAATCCGGCTCCTATTATACTTTCAAGAAGGAAAATTCATGTACCTTTTATTGTTAACCTTTGGGGCAAATATCTTTGTTTATGTTTTAGAATTGAAGAACAAGAACAAATTATAAAAATGACTTATTTGGGGACCAGAGAGATAGTATGGAGGTAGGGCACTTGCTTTGCATGCAGAAGGTCAGTGGTTTAAATCCCAGCATCCCATATGGTCCTCCAAGCCTGCCAAGAGTGATTTCTGAGTGTAGAGCTAGGAGCTAGGTGTAACCCAAAAACCAGAAACAAACAAACAAAAAAGACTTATTTAGAAATGTATTGCCATGCCATGTATTAAATTTAAGGGGAACTCAGCCCACCAGATGTATCCCCAGATTTCTTTGGTGTGGAGATCTGAAATAAACCCCCTGGGGTTCCTCAAAAGGCCCATTGTGGATGCTTCTTCCCCTGTGTGGATAGTTGAGGAATTCCCAAAGAGATAAATCCATGCTTGGTATTACATATTCTGTCATTATTTGGCTATCTCTCCTTTGTAAAATCTCAGGCAAAAATATGGCCTCAATCAAAATCTTTTCAGAAATTCCAGCACCAAAGATTACTAAGAGGATTCCCTTTCTGGGTAAATTTTAGCACCAAAATTAAAGACAATATTTTTTCTCTTTTTCAAATATGTCCATGCAGCTTCAGTCTCTGATAATCAAGGGCATAGCCAGAATACAGATCCTGGGCTATTGACTCTTCTCAGAAAATGGGAACTACACCTTAGATTTGGCTCTTTCCTTTACTTGACCTCTAAAACAATGAAGCTCATCTCAGTATAAATCACATTCCTCGATTTTTTTTCTACTTCTTAATAATCCCTTATTTTAGGGAGCCGGGAGGTGGCGCAGGAGGTAAGGTGCCTGCTGCCTTGCCTGCGCTAGCCTAGGACGGACCACGGTTCGATCCCCCGGTTCCCATATGGTCCCCCGTGCCTGCCAGGAGCGACTTCTGAGCGCATAGCCAGGAGTAACCCCTGAGCATCACTGGGTGTGGCCCAAAAACCAAAAAAAAAAAAAATCCCTTATTTTGCATTTGAAGTTAGTTTGCAAAGAGCTGCCTTGTGTTGTGACCTTTCCTTTGTAACTCAGAATTCTTACAGCTCAATATCTTAAGTATTGCCTACTGTTAAACTTTGCTTTGTCATTGTAAACATTCTCCTTAATACCTATGACTGGCTTTACCGCTTATAACCCCCCCTGCTTAAAGATTAAACTTGTCACACTCCTGCCAGAAGATGTGTTGACCCCACATACTTGTGTGTGGTTTCATTATTTCATATTTCATATTCTGCCTGGCCACTCATGTTACCCATTTTCATCTCATGAAGGATTTTTCCCCACTAGAGTTGCTGAGATGCAAGACACCTGCAGTAATGTATTATGAGATATCATAGATTTACACTAAAAGTTTTGATAGAAATTGTATTCTGTTCGACACAAGAATATGAACAGCATTAGCTATCCAACATAAGGAACATTAAAAACTATATACCGTATTTGCCGGCATATACGATGACTGGTTGTATAAGACGACCCCCTAATTTTACAGTTAAAACATAGGTTTAAGCCTATATTTGCTGTATAAACAGAACGTTTCTGTGCTGCACTGTATGTACCACAGTGAGCCAATCACAACAAGCAAAGGTTCAAAGGGTATACTGCAATAGATTTCCTCTCTGACACTGGCCCATTTGAGCAGGCTTTTGACAGTGTAGATTTGGGTACAGAACATTGTCTAATTTTCATGCATCAAAAGCCTGCTTGGATTGGCCGAGTTAGAGAGGCGGTTCGAGCAGTCTTGCAGTGCTGCACCAATGTGCAGGATCGAGTTGGAAAATTTGTTTGGTGGCAATATCCAGATGATTTTCGTTTAGCGGCATATCAAGAGGTTTTTCGGGATATACTCGGTGTATAAGACGACACCCGATTTTCGGTTGACTTTTTTTCGTTTCAAAAGTCGTCTTATACACCGGCAAATAGGGTACACATTAAGAATATAAAGATGATGGGACTAGAGAGATAGAAAAAGAGATAGTACAGCCTTTGGGCATTTACCTTGCATGTGGCCAACCCAGAATGAACAGTGGTTTGATTCCTGGCATCCCATATGGTCTTCCGAACCTGCCGGGTCACTTTCTGAGCTCAGAGCCAGTAATAACCTCTGAGCACCACCGGACGTGACCCCAATACCAAAAAAATATGAATACGAAATGCTCAGATTAAGTTAAATTATTTTATGCACATAAAGAGTATAAGGGTGCGCCCGGAGAAATAGCACAGCGGAGTTTGCCTTGCAAGCAGCCGATCCAGGACCAAAGGTGGTTGGTTTGAATCCCGGTGTCCCATATGGTCCTCCGTGCCTGCCAGGAGCTACTTCTGAGCAGACAGCCAGGAGTATCCCCTGAGCACCGCCGGGTGTGGTCCAAAAACAAAAAACAAACAAACAAAAAAGAGGATAAGGGTATCCAGAATGTTAGAAGCATCTTTAGAGATCAAGGAATTTACTTGGACAGTGGAATTGGAGTCTAGAAGTTGCTTCATCGATTCCAAGAAAGACTCAGATATCTCGTCAACCAGTTATTGAGTAACACTATAGATTTGGGGTGCCTAAGTAGAGAATAAATATCTTTGTGGATGACTCTGAGAAACCTTAATGCTAAATATAATAATATATGCATTTTGGCAATAAAGATATCTAAGAGAAACAACCCAAAGAAATGACCTGGCTCCTGTGCTTTCATTGAGGTAATAAATGTTTGTTTAGATGGACACTTCTTTCATTTCTCACCTCGTAAAGCCATATTATAGAAGTGTCCACACAGACTCCATGAAAGAGATCATATATCACTGATCCCATCACATTGGATAAAGGCAATCTTCCTACAAGCAATCCTCTCGAAATCACACAGAACTTGTTTACCCTACTTGAGAACCACCCCTGTTTGTATGCCAATGAAACTTGAAAGATAGTAAGAGAACAGGATGGGAATCTAAAGTAGGGCCTGTTGACATAGTTGGGTTGGGTTAAGATCCAAAATGAAAAGTTTGTTTAGATCTGAGAGAAATAGGCATTTCTTGATCAATGAGGAAATTCCTTTTTAGCTTGCTTCCTAGTAATTGTGTGTGTCCTCTTTGCTTTTCACTGGTGATTTAATTCAGGGGTGAGAAGATTTTTACATAAGACCATGTGTTCTGGCATTTATGGAAAACTGACAATAACTGGTTTGAGCAGATATGTGACCCTCTTACAAAAAAATGTATTCAATAGCAAGTATCTTTTGAAGTATCTAAGCAAGTATCTAAGACCTTCAGCTAGATTTCCTGCACTTTTGCATTAGCAAGGTAATTCACAAACTTATATATAATTTTTTTTGGTTTTTGGGTCACACCCGGCAGTGCTCAGGGGTTACTCCTGGCTCCATGCTCAGAAATTGCTCCTGGCAGGCATGGGGGACCATATGAGGCACCGGGATTCGAACCAATGACCTTTTGCATGAAAGGCAAATGCCTTACCTCCATGCTATCTCCCGGGCCCCAATTGTTTTTAATATATATAAATCATGTCAGGAAATTTTAGACTTGCTGTAAGTGCCATTTAGAAATGGCAAGTTGTATTTTTCTGAAATGAAAGTAAGTTGGGATTAAAAATAAATCCTATTTAGGGGTCCGAGTGATAGCGAAGTGGTAGAGCATTTTTGTTGTTCACACGGCTGATCCAGAACAGATCTCAATTTGATCCCCAGTGTCCCATATGGTCCCCCAAGCCAGTAGCGATTTCTGAGCACATAGCCAGGAGTAACCCCTAAGCATCATTGGGTGTGGGTCAAAGACAAAAAACAAAACAAAACAAAACAAAAAAACCTATTTAAAATGTAAAGACCCTTGATATTTTTTACCAGCAATAATCTTCAGAGTATTCCAACAACATTTTGTATTTTTATTTATGTTTCCTAAGGAGTAAATTGATAAATTGTGAAAAAGATTTGCTTGAATGCCTTTTTAATTTTTTATAATTTAGGATATTTATACTTATAAGGCATGTATATGAAAGAATATAATTTCTCTCTCTCTCTCTTTCTCGCTCTCTCTCTTTTTGGTTTTTGGGCCACACCCAGCAGTGCTCAGGGGTTACTCCTGGATGTTTGCTCAGAAATAGCTCCTGGCAGGCACGGGGGACCATATGGGACACCGGGATTTGAACCAACCACCTTTGGTCCTGGATTGGCTGCTTGCAAGGCAAATGCCGCTGTGCTATCTCTCGGGCCCAATATAATTTTTCTCAAAGTGTTCCATTCATTTTAAAATACATGCTTTCACATTTCATCCCAGAACTGCATTTCTCTCTGTGGTAGAACTTTTGTATTGAATTGACACCTGTATTCTTTAAGATTTACCATTTTAATGTGTCAATTTGGTAGATTTGTATATTTGTATATTCACAAATTTGTGCAACTGTCACTATTACAAGACATTTACCAAGTTAAAAAAACCCTTTCTATCTCTATGAGTTTGCCCATTGTAGAAATTTCACATGAATTCATACAGTATATTAATTTTTGACTTGGTTCCTTTTACTAAGCATAAAAGTTCATCCACCTTACAGCACGAATGAAATGAAATGGCCATTCGTTTTTTTTTTTCTCAGCTGGCATGGGGATTGGTGATTGTTCTTTCCACAATGATTTTGTGGCTCTTGGGAGGAGACTTCGTGAGACAATAAGATTTGCTGCAAGTTAGTAAAACTTTAAGCTCCCTGACTCTGTAGGATAGGGAACTTCTGGAAGCCTCTGAACAGCATGTACTTTATGTCCTTGATGCTCCCATACCCAGATCTTGCTCTTGAGGGGTTGGAGAGACAATATAGGGTTTGTTAAAGTGCATGACTTGCATGGGGCCAACCTCAGGTCCTGGCAACACATGATTCCTTTTTATCAACTGGGTGGCCCAGGTAAATGCTGGCACTGCAAGCTCTGAACAGCACTGTCTCTAGGTCTTCACATTGAACCATGGGAGCAATTGGATGAGTATCTTTGGAAAGGGCTCCCTGAGCAACAACACTTAGGGGAAGCCCCCTAATCCTCTCCAAATCTGTGAATCTTCTGTGCGCTGTTTCTCTGAATTTCTGTCAGTTACACTTAGTTTTGACAATTTGATCTAATGGGTGCGGTTGAACTTCTCGACTGACTTGACTTGCTCATCTTGGGAAGGCACCTTTCTGCTGGCAGCCATGTTTCCCAAGGGAGAGTTGGCTGCCATTCGTGAAAGCAGTGCCAGGGAAGAACTGAGCCACATTTTTTTTTAATCCTTTCACCAGTTAGATGGACGTTAGAGTTGTTTCCACCTTTTGACCACTGTAAGTACTGTTCCAGTGAATATTCATGTGTAAGGAATTTGTGGTATAGCCTTCACTTCTTTCAGGTATTGAATATAGGAGTCAAATTGCTGGGTCATATGATAACTCTTCCACCTGTAGTTTAATGATTATGATTATAAGATTCTTTAAAGATAAGAACCATTTTCTTATGATGTCACTACTTCCTATTTGTACTCTTAAAAATTGTAAAGAGGAGTGAGTATGTACATGATAACAGGAGGAAAGGAAGGAATTTTATAGCATCTAATCAATTATGAATTATAAATTAAAAGATAATCACTATGTTAACAGTATAATTAGTAATGTCACATTGTTGCCTTCATTTGAGAAATTTAAATTTAAATGCAATAAAAGACAAGGTTTATAGAAATAATTACAGAAGCAAGTCATCATTAAGAACTCATATTTTCTCAGGCTACCATTGAACTTGCATTGAATTATTTTTGTATAATTAGCAAGAGCTTATCCCCTTAGGCTCAGCCAAGGAACCAAATTCAGTCTAATATGTATGATGAATAATATATACACATATATGTGTATATTATATATGAGAATCTATGTATATACTATAGGTATATGTTTATTTGCATATTTACATGTATGTATATAACACACATTATATAAAATATATTGTATAATGTATATATACAATATATAAAGTATACATATATCATATAAAATTATGTAAAAATTATATAAATACATATATTACATATAGTATATGTATATATGCTTTTCAAATATTTTGAACACTTTTCTTAGTTTCCCCTAATTTATGTCTTTTTTTCGGTTTTTGGGTCACACCCAGCAGCGCTCAGGGGTTACTCCTGACTCTAAGCTCAGAAACTGCTCCTTGCAGGCTCGGGGGACCATATGGGATGCTGGGATTTGAACCACCATCCTTCTGCATGCAAGGCAAACAGCTTACCTCCATGCTATCTCTCCGGCTCCAATTTGTAAGTCTTTTAAGATAAAAAGTATAAAATTCACTTACTCTCTCTTGTATCCTCAAGTGTAGACTTGAGATTTGTCTCTTTACTAATCAGATGCACCTATGTTACAACTAAGATCAGAACAGTTTCTGGGTACACCCCACTTAGAGCAGGAACATCCTGTATAGAGGCAAGTGTTCCAGAAGAAGCATCCAGGGTGGCCTGTGAAGTCTTTGTTGGGATGATTTATAAAAGAAAATTAGGGAATGGGGCAATTCTATGAGCCTTATTCCCAGATTCTCTAAGCCTGGGAGTCATTTATGAACATAATTCCCATTTGCTTAAATTGGTTAGAAAATATTTCTAATGAATGAGAGAATACTTACTCTACTTAAGAAAATAAAACCAAATCCCAACTCAGTAATGTTGAATTGTAAGTTGAATTCACTAATTAGCTTTAAGATCCTGGCAAATCTCTTCTGTAGAAAAGTCCTTCTTTCCCAGGCTTAGCTTTACCACTTAGTACAAAAAATTTCACATATGCAATTTGAACCCTTTGTAAGTTTTTTTTTGCTGGGGGCCATACCCGATGACGCTTAGGGGTTACTCCTGGCTATTTGCTCAGAAATTTCTTCTGGTTTTGGGGACCATGTGGGACACTGGGGATCCAACCGTGGTCTGTCCTGGGTCAGCCCAGTGCAAGGCAAGTGCCCTATCGCGCTACTGCTGCTCTGCACGCCCCCCTTTGTGATATTTGACCTATTCTAAAATCCATACCATACCATCTTTATCCATATCATAGTATGCTGATTTTTAAAGTGTTTCCTGCGGAACATATAATCAGGACTTGTTTGCTAAGCTTTGTGCATAGAAATTGTGGTAGTTTATTTATTTATTTACTTATTTACTTGGTTTTTGGGTAAAACCCTGGCAATGCTCAGGGGTTACTCCTGATTCTATGCTCAGAAATCACTCCTGGCAGGCCAGGGGGGACCATATGAGATGCCGGAACTCGAACCACTGTCCTTCTGCATGCAAGGCAAACACCTTACCTCCATGCTATCTCTCCGGCCTCTAGTCTTTATTTCTTTTTTTTTTTTTTGGGTTTTTGGGCCACACCCGGTGACGCTCAGAGGTTACTCCTGGCTATTCGCTCAGAAGTCGCTCCTGGCAGGCACGGGGGACCATATGGGGAACCGGGGGATCGAACCGCGGTCCGTCCTAGGTTAGCGCAGGCACCTTATCTCCAGCGCCACCGCCCGGCCCCTAGTCTTTATTTCTTAACCACTCTTTCTCCCCATTATTTTTTCAAATACATATGACCCTGTTACAATGCTTTAAGTTTGTGATACATTGTCTAATCATCAGTGATGCATGGAAAGTTTTAAGAAGAAAATATGAAACTTCAAGATTTTAAATATAACTGTTTACTTTCAACAATGTTTAAGACAATGTGGACACACATAAGATAAGAATGAAAGAGCTGTGGAGGTTCAGAAGCATATATATCATTGGCATGAAATCTCAAAGGGGTCAGATTTGAAAGTGACAAGCAAAAGGTTAGCAAAAAAGTAGTTTGTTCATAAGTCTAAGCTCTTTTCTAAGATCCATGGCCAAAAGACAATGAAAGCACTTCAGGCAATACACTTTTGGAAAAATCATGAAACATGTTTCCACTGTGAATAAGCTCCTATCTAAAGTTTGAACTATTTCATTGTATTAAAAACTAATACAAGGGGCCCGGGAGATAGCATGGAGGTAAGGCATTTGCCTTTCATGCAAAAGGTCATCGGTTCGAATCCTGGTGCCCCATATGGTCCCCCGTGCCTGCCAGGAGCAATTTCTGAGCATGGAGCCAGGAGTAACCCCTGAGCACTGCCGGGTGTGACCCAAAAAAACCACACACACAAAAAACTAATACAAAAAAACCAAACAACCCCCCCAACGTGTTCAGACTGATGTCAAACTTAATCTTAGGTTTTCATCCAGTGTTCATTTATTTAATTTTTTTTATTTTTGTCTAACAGCAACAAGTCGAACATAAGGCCCTTTTAAGGGTCACTATCATAGAGCTCTTCAATGACATTGGTTACCTCATGAACTCTATCTTTGAGAATGGGTGCATTTCAGGCTTCGAAGAGTGTTGAGGGGGAAACATTCCCATGAGCTCAAACTGGACATAACTTGTTTTCAATGCTTGATGTAAACATCTAGCTGTATTCTCATTAGCAGTTCCACACAGCAGAAAAAATGCCTCCTTTTCTCATGACTGCCTAGTCCCTTGGCTCAACTTCCAGTGTGATTGTTAGCATTGTTCTCACTCCCACTTTAACCCCA
This sequence comes from Crocidura indochinensis, assembly GCA_004027635.1. Classification (NCBI taxonomy): domain Eukaryota; kingdom Metazoa; phylum Chordata; class Mammalia; order Eulipotyphla; family Soricidae; genus Crocidura; species Crocidura indochinensis. The sequence continues at coordinate 14,745 of PVKC010028309.1, forward strand.
GAGAGCTCAGCATTCTCTAGCTGCTGGCATCAGCCTTGCCCCTTGACCCATTCCTACTCCATCTCCTGCTCTTCTTCCTCTTAATCCTTCCTCTTTATAGATTCTTTCTGAGGACAGAAAATAGTAATTCACTACCAAGGCATCCAGAACCCATTAAACTAAAAAAGAATGAGTCTGGCTTGTTAGAACCAGCAAAAATAGTTCAAGAATGGAATTTAATAACAATTCCTTTTGTCTTTGTATTTCTTAGCCTCTTCCTGAACTTTGTTACTTATAGTCTTTTTTTTTTTTTTTTTTTTTTTTTTGGTTTTTGGGTCACACCCGGTGATGCTCAGGGGTTACTCCTGGCTATTCACTCAGAAGTCGCTCCTGGCAGGCCAGGGGACCATATGGGGAACCGGGGGATCGAACTGTGGTCCGTCCTAGGTTAGTGCAGGCAAGGCAGGCAGGCACCTTACCTTCAGCGCCACCGCCCGGCCCCCTATAGTCTTTTTTTTATGCTTTCATAGTCTCTACAACACAATATTGCCATACATTTTAATGAAAAAATTTTAAAACATATGGGTTTATTTTAGGGTTTCTTTCTTTCTTTCTTTCCTTCTTTCTTTCTTTCTTTCTTTCTTTCTTTCTTTCTTTCTTTCTTTCTTTCTTTCTTTCTTTCTTTCTTTCTTTCTTTCTTTCTTTCTTTTTTTCTTTCTTTTTTTCTTTCTTTTTTTCTTTCTTTCTTTTTTTCTTTTTTT
>PVKC010028310.1:0-15472 GCA_004027635.1 Crocidura indochinensis
GAAGAGAGAAAGGAAGGAAGGAAGGAAGGAAGGAAAGAAGAAAGGAAGGAAGGAAGAAAGAAAGGAAGAAAGGAAGGAAGGAAGAAAGAAAGGAAGGAAGAAAGAGAAAGATGCTTAGGGTTTACTCCTGACTGCATTCAGTGATTACTCAGAGCAAACTCAAGGGACCATGTGGGATGCTGGGTTAGTCACATGCAAGGCAAATGCCCTATCCACTGTGCTAAAGTAAAAACGAAAACATATTGTAAAGGTAGAATAACTTGAATTACTATATGAAAATATATCCCACACACTGAGTATCAGAAAAGTACAAACGCAATCACAATTAGGGGCCGGAGAGATAGCACAGCAGCATTTGTCTTGTAAACAGCTGACCCACGACCTAAGGTGGTTGATTCAAATCCCGGCGTCCCATATGGTCCCCTGTGCCTGCTAGGAGTTATTTCTGAGCAGATAGTCAGGAGTAACCCCTGAGCACCACTGGGTGTGGCCCAAAAACCAAAATTAATTAATTAAAAAGAATCACAATTAGATTTTATCTTCCATCTGTTAAACTGGTTATTATTGAAATGACAATACATAAGTGCTGGTGAGGATGTGAAAAATATGGAGATTTCTCTATAATACTGGTAAGAGTGAAATTTGGTACAGTCACTATATAAAGTAGCATGAAGGGTTCAGAGTCTTTTAGAAGGCAAATTACTCTTCTGTATAGCAATCCCACCTGAATTTTCTGAAGGAAATAAAAACACTCAAAAAGCCATAACTCATTGACATTTTTTAATTTACAACACAGAAAAGTAACTGAATTTGGTCATTAATGAATAGGTAGAGAAAATGTAGTGTGCTGACTTTCTCTTTATCTCTATCTCATACACAGTCATTAAAAAAATAAATCCTTGCTATCTGTGATAATTTTGATACCATACATTAACTGAAATAGTCTAAGACAAATAAATGTGGTCCTGGGAAAAGGAGGTGGAAAGTGGGAGAAATAGGTCCAAAGGTTGAAGAGGAGGGATCTTGGGGCCTTTGTGGAGGGAATTGTATATATTCATAAGGGAGTGGTTTTTGAATTCTGCATTCAATTAAAAAACGTTTAGTAATAATATTGTAAATTATTGACTCTCAGTACAAATTTTTAAACAAAAATAGGTGAAAGGGCATAGAGATTACAAATATCAAGCTGTAAAATAAGTAAGTCAAGTGGAAGTTTATGTTCAGCATGGCTAATACTATAGTTCACATTTGAAAGTTTCTAAGAATATCCAAATAATCTTATCATGAGAGTTTTAACTATATGTGGTGTTGTTAATTATTGCAATCATTTTACAATATGTACAAATACTGACACATTATATGTTCTCTTAAAAATACTATGTCAGTTATATCCCAAATTTTTTAATTGGTAAGAGAAGTGAAGAGTACAAATGTCCCCACATCAGGAAAAGCAAGAATAGCAATAATACTTTGTCAAGTTGAGGACAGTTGAGGGTATCATAAGAGAAGCAGATTGGAAATAAAAATGAAAAGATGTTATCCAGAAGTGCAGGTAATCTAAGTAATCTAGGAAAGGATTTTTATAAAAGCAGAAATTTAGTCAAGTATATAGCTACATCATTGTAGTAGGAAAATAGAATGGATGAAAACTGAGGGTCAGGTGTTCAGGAAATAATAGCTTATTATTCCTACTGAGCCAACCATCATTTTTAGCTTGAATATATTTTATTTGCTTTTCACTCAAGTGCAAGGATTAGGGCTGATTAGTATAAATTTAGTGGTTATGCAATTAAATTAAAAATAAAGAACCATTTGCTTGAAAGTAAAATTCAAATATGATCAACAACCAATGCAGCATTCTCCAAAATCCTTGAAAGTATAGAAAGTTTTATTCAGAATTTCTTTTAAAGCCTTCCTCTACTTTATATCAATCCTTAATTAAACTAGCTTATTTCTTGAACCAAAGTTAAATCTATGTCAATTTTGGGTTAACTTTACATAACTATTGGTACTATGACACTATTTTTCATATTGACACAGCACTATGGCAGAGCACATGTTTACAATGTACAAGGGTCTGTGTATATGGGTGAACCCTGAGTACTTGCACTGCCAGATCCTCACCTAAGAAGAAAGATCTCTCAGTGTAACTCACCACCCCAATATCAGGCGTTATTAATTTCTTATCTATTCATATATTTTGGAGAAGTTGGGCTTTTGCCAGATCTTGGGTATTGTAAATAGTGCTGCAGTGAACATAGTTTTGCATATACAATATCTTTTCAGAATAATGTTTTTGAGTTCTTGGAGTAAGTTCCCAGAAGTGGAATTAGAGGGTCATATGGAACTTTATTTATAATTTACTATAGATTCTTTCTGAATAAGGTTTTTTATTATACTTATTTTATGTGAGGTAACATGAATGATAAGAATTTTCATATTATTGTTTTGTACAGGTAGGTAGTGCTTCATCACCCAAACCACCAGTGCCAGTAACTTTCCACCTTGTAACCTTGTCCAGAGGTTAATTCTTTCCTCACCTGTCTTTTAGTCTTTGCAGCCTCAGTTCTCTACTCTGTTGGAAGTATCTAAGAATTTATTTCCAAAACCTAGAATACTGTGCAATCTACAAAATTAGTTATTTTATTTAACTTTACATTTTTGATTGAAGTGTAATGTGATTTGCCGTACTACTAATTATGGTTTTATGTGTACATGATTCCAGAAACACATATTACATGTCTCACGAGAGTACTTGCTTCTATCTCTCCAGCTTTTACAAGGTTCCTCCCCTTCCAAGTCACATTCAAATCTATGAATCATCTCATCTTTTTGTTGACTTTGACCTTTGGTTGCTAACTTAATATGCATCTTTAAGTTTCACATTTATGCATTATCTTTCTGTATCTATCTCTTCCTCCTAGTTGACTTCACTCTATGAAAGCTATATCAGACCAGCAAATTACATGATTTTGTCCTTTATTAGAGCTCATAACACTCCACTTCTTGATTATTCGTTCATAGTTTGCTGTTTCTCTTGTTTCCATATTTTAGTTATTTTATTCCAATCCAAGGAATTTATTTTTTTATTATATTAATAATTTTTATTTTGACCCAAGTTGTTTACAAATAATTCACAGTAGTATTTCAGGTAGATGGTGGCAATGAATCAGGGGCATTCCCACCACCAATGTTGTCCTCCCTCCACCCCTGTTGTCAGCCTGCATCTCATATTGCCCCTCTTTTGCCTCCTGGAGATTTCTTTCAAATAAACTTTTTTCTGTTCCAAAATAATGGGTAGTAAGTAGAAATTAAAAATCAAGAAGAGGCAATTCTAGCTATATAAACAACATGATTCTGGTTTTGTTGTTTTGAGTGATGCTATTTTTGATTCACACCTATTAACTCTCAGGGCTTACTCCTGTCTTTGTGCTCAGGAATCACACTTGACAGGGCTGGGGGACCTACAAGTATTACTATGTCTCCAGACCTAGACATTATATATATATATATATATATATATATATATATATATATTTTGGATTTTTGGGTCACACCCAGCGGTGCTCAGGGGTTACTCCTGGCTGTCTGCTCAGAAATAGCTCCTGGCAGGCACGGGGAACCATATGAGACGCCGGGATTCGAACCTTTGGTCCTGGATCGGCTGCTTGCAAGGCAATCGCCACTGTGCTATCTCTCCAGGCCCTAGACATCATATTTTTAAGAGTATTTTTTAACTGAAAGATATAAATGGACCAAATATTTTCAGTGACTTCACATCAATTTGAGGGAAGATTTGAAGTGAACAATAGAAAATATTGTCTTCTACAGTGGTTTCACGTGATATTTGGTCATTTCTTAGATCATTAAAAATGAGAGTTGTGTTAGGGTATGTAGGAGCAATTTAAAGGTTGGTCAGTATGTGTATATATATGTGGATTTTCAATTATATGATATAACTAATACAATCTCATATAGTCCCTGCTCAACTAAGAAGTTACTTATATTTCAGAGAATTCAGAGTATTGTGAATTAGTTTTGTTACTGTATTTACCTCAAAGGGAATACAGTCTTGACCATTTTACGGAAAATTACTGGGTCAGTGTGAGCCTGTAGGCAACTGTTAATGGAGGTTCTAAGGGGAAGGTTTCCTGTCCTCAGGGATTGATTATTTTTGAAGGAAAAGACAGATGTAAAGAAATTACATCTTTTGTAGTGGCAAACTCTGGTTAATGTAGTTAATGCAATACTTTAGAAGTTTTTATATGACTATTAGGTTTTTAGCTAAAAGGAGTAAGAAGTCAGATTATCTACATTTTTTCAACTCTTTTGTCCTGTTAGTTTCCATTAAAATAGTTTTTATTTCCACCTTGGTTACTGCAGTGTCCTTAGAACTTGACATGATGCCTAGCTTGTAGCAGATGTTCAAAAATTGTTTTAAGTGCATGAATGTGAAAGCATTTGGAACTAAAGAATAAGGTAAAATTGTTTTATACAAGCTATACAACAGAAGAGTTAAATTACTTGTTAATAGTCTTATAAGGTTGACTTGTGCAACCATTTATTTTTCTTAACTCTGAAATTATTTAAAATTTATGAATTATTTTATTTAAGAACCCTCATTAACATAGCTGTTCATAATTTTGTTTCTAGGTAAGTGGAAGAGAAATTATTAAGACAATGAAAAGAAAGAAAATAAAAAGAGTTTAGCAATAATAAAATTTGCAAACTATTTTATGACTTTGCAATGAGGTCATTAAGTCATTGTCAGATGATTTGGTAAGCTCTTGTTGATAGTTGATCATTCTCTTACTTTCTTTGCTTCTGAAGATTAGGTGGCTTCAAAAACACATTGGTGTTTAAATTGGTATGTTCCTACAGAGAGGACATAACTAAAAACATTGGAACTGTCACCACATCTGCATGTTTCAGAAATTCCAGCACTGTTGCTGATAATGTGACTTTAGTGGAAAATAATTTCAACTACCAGGTCTTCCAGAAGTATAAGAAGGCTGAGAGAGGGTGCCAACATTTACTCCAAAGATGTCCTGGAGATGCCAGCCCAAACACTAGCATACCTAGAGTAGTGCTCAGATTTGTATCTACAGAAAGCCTAAGAAAATTGAAGCTGGGTCATTGGTGAAGCTGAGCCATTGGGGAAGCACTGATTATGGATGATGGGTTGCAGAGATATTTATTCTTCAGGGTAGGGAGTTGGCTCACCTTACCCTCCCCAGTTTTCCAGCTTTCAGCTGTGTGGTTAGTTTATTCATAATTTCTTATGGGTTGGTTTACTTGAGAATATATTGAGTCTAAGAGCTGGCTGAATACAGACATGGACACTGCATCCATGGGAGCATGTTTTCAGCTTACTCTGACACTTTTTATTTTTAAGCTTGAACCTCGTGCTAGTTGTGAAAATTTCCCCAGACTTAGAGTTTAAAAAATAACAATAAAATATAAACAAGTTTTAGCCCACAAAGGAAGGTGCCTGTAATTTTATACTTTCCTGGATTGCTTGCACAGTTTGTTGTATATTAAGTAATATGTATATGTTGGATGAATATGTCTAGGTTTAAAGGATGTTTCTTCAGTAGAATAAACCATGGTAGTAAATATCAGATTTCTAGCACTAGGGAAATTCCGCAATAAATTGGCTTTGGGAAAGTAAGTGAAGATTAAGTTCAAAATTTAGTAATGAGCTTTACTTTTACTTTGCATTTGCTTTTGTCTTAAAAATATAGAATAAAAAACACATAAGAAAAATGCACTTCTACCCCCCAATTTCTGATTAATAATTTCAAGCTTTGAGATATATCCTGAATTAAGTCAGAATCACACAGAGAACAATATGCTCAATAGAGATAGTTTGAAGGCATTTCCATCTGGCTTTAAAGAAAAACAGATTTTAAGATAATTCAGCATAAATGAATGATATTATCATTATAATTATGAAAATTTAATAGCTATGGTTACCTTTAATTATCTTTATATCTAGCATATAAGAATTAAAAGTCATGCTAAAATGTTGGTAATCATAAAACTGAAAACACTTTAATAATCACAAACAAATGTTGTATTCTAACAAATTGTTGACAATTCTGTTGTACTTTTTATAATAGAATAAGATATTTGTTGTCCTGAGATGGTTTGCCAACTTGTTGTCAACTCAGTTTTTATGTATCTGTGGTTAGTAAATTAGAAATGAAAAACCAGAAAAGATTGCTCTGATAAGCAAGGATCATAATGCATCATTGTAGGGATTTCCTTCAACTTTAGACAGTGCCTAATAAAATCATTTGACTTTCAGTTTTCTTCAGTCATAAATTAGGTCTGATATGCCCATTTTCTCATATCTATCACTCCATGCTTCCATGATACTAGACCTATATTATCTTTGCTGGTACATCTATGAATGTTTTTCTAATGTACTCATTATTTTATTTAAAGAGCATGTATCACATAATTGACATAGTTACTCCTAGTACACTTTTTCCCCAGGTAAATGACAGTAAAATTATTTTTAAAAAAGAGGAGGAAAGGGGCCCGGGAGATAGCATGGAGGTAAGGCGTTTGCCTTTCATGCAAAAGGTCATCGGTTTGAATCCCGGTGCCCCATATGGTCCCCCGTGCCTGCCAGGAGCAATTTCTGAGCATGGAGCCAGGAGTAACCCCTGAGCACTGCCGGGTGTGACCCAAAAACCAAAAAAAAAAAAAAAAAACAAAAAAAAAAAAAAAGAGGAGGAAAATGAAGTACAGCAGCAAGAAAATTGGTAAAAATTATTGTATCTCATAATGGTTTATTACGTTATTGCTAGAGAGGTCGGAGCGAAAGCACAGCGGTAAGGTGATTGCCTTGCACATGGCCAATACAGGATGGACCCACGGTTCAAATCCCGGCATCCCATATGGTCCTCCAGCCTTCCAGGAGTGATTTCTGAGCACAGGATAGGAGTAACCCCTGAGCACTGCCGGTGTGATTCCTCCCACAAAAAGTTATTGCTATAAGGTTTAGTATACTATTGTTGCTAGTTGACCATTTTTGCTAGTTACTTCATTTGTTTCTGAACATAATGTGACTTTAGATACATAATGGCATCTAAATTGGTGTGTTCTTATGGGGATTACATTTAAAAAATGGAACTCATTCACAACTGTGTGTTCTCGGAATTCCAAGCGCTATTTTGATATGGTGGCTTTCATGGGGCATGTTTTTAGCTGCCGGTTCTTTAAGAAATATTTGAAAGTAGCAATGGGGGAAAGGTACCTGCACTCACTCAAAAATTTTTTTTTCCTGGAGATGTCAACTTAAATACTGCCCTTTCTACAGTTTTGGTCAGATTGGTGTCTTTGCAGAGAGCAGTAAAGTGTCGTGAAGCAGGTTCACTGGCTAAGCAGCAATTGTGGGTGATAGATGTAGCAGTCATAGTTTTGGCAGGTCAGAGATTTGGCCCACCCTCTCTGGTGTACTTAATATATTAAGAAAGCTTTGAAATGAGAAAAAAATACTGTTTTTCTGTTTCTTTGTGATTTAGGAATAGCTTCTGAATCAGAAGAGATCTATTATGGAGCCCTGAGTTTCCTTAGGACAAGTAGAGATATAAAAGAACATCCTACTCTAGTTTTCTATCACATTAGGATAATTGAACAAATTCTGTTTATAAATATGAAGTTGAAACAGATCGCTTATTATTGAAAAAGGTTGAGTCATTTTGTTGTAAAAGGTAGGAGAATGGTTGTAACTTTATTTGAAATGCTTTGTTAAGTGAATTGTGTACTATTTCTCACCTTAATATTAATGCAAATGTTCTGCCAATGAATGCTTTACAATTTCCATTATTATTCACTTTATGAAGAGCTACATGAAGTACTCCATAAACCTCTAAGAGGACATGTTTTTCATTAATTCGTTTTCCGAATGAGGAAGCAAATATCAATGGAAGTGAATTTTTATTGACTTGGAAGAATTGGTGGATAGCATTGAATAATAAGAGCAATTTAATAAAATTTTTTAAGATTTGAACTATAAAAATACAGTGTATTAGTAGTATATAAAATATATTTTTGAATTAAATATAAATCAAAATAAATATTAAAATATTCATTTTGTTGGGACCCAAAAAGATAAGATATAGAAGGTACAGCACTGGGCTTGCATAACAAGTTTGACTCCTTACTTTCAAAATGGCCTACCAGGACAAAAAGAAGTGATCCCTGATTGCAGAATCAGGAATAGCATCTGAGCATTACCACCATATTGTGGAGCTAGATAGTTCTTGCTTTATATACTGATGCAGCACCTCATGTGTTTTCCTGAACCAGTCTGGGAATTATTTCTGTACAAAGAGCCCAGGAGCATCACTGTGTTTCCCCCACCAATAAAAAACTAAGATTCATTTTGTGGTTAATAGTTCACTAATCATGACATTTAGTAAGATTAGAACCTCTTCTAGAAATAATTAAAGTACATAATTTATATGTATAATTTAAATTTGTGGATGCAATTCATTTACTGTCTCATTTACCAAAGTACCCACACATATAATTGGTTTTAAATGGTTTATAGAGTGTAGAGCATGTGTAATGCTGAGTTAGCTTTTCATTAATATGTTTATTATACTCAATGAATAAAAATTTTATTTGTTGTGATAGTTATAGAGAAATATGTTATGCCATGTATAGTATAAAATAATCATTTAAAACAATTACTAATACTGGTAAATATTAATATTTATTAATATAAATATAATATATGTTATTAATATGTTAAATATTAATAAATACAATATACAATAAATATAATATAATTTATATAATATATAAAATTATATAATTTATATAATATAATTTATAATAAATATAAATATAAATATTTTATATTAATTGTAATTGCTTTCTTTAAAACACTGGTTACAAAATTGTTAATCATTGGACTTAAGTCATACAATGTACACCATCCTTCACCAGTGTACCCTTCCCATCTCTGGCACCAATGTTTTCCATTTCCCTTTATCCCCCACCACCATTCATTCCTGCCATGCAGGAAAAATTGCTTCTTTCTCATTTTCTTCCTCTCACTCTCTTTCCTTTTGACACTGTGTTTTGTACTATTGTTAATGAAGAGGTACCTTGCCTGTTAGTTTTTCTGTTGTCAGTGTCAAGTTCATGTCCAGAGCAAATAGTTCTATCACTGTCCTAATAGAGCCTTCTCTACTCTGGTTAATTCACATGATTCTTTGTTTCTTCCCTGGGTTGAACCTCCTGACCTTTGTGCCTATTGTCTCTGGATATTAATACCATAGTATCTTATTTTTGCTATATCAAAAAATGAGTGAGATTATTCTATGTACATCTGTTTCCATCTGGCTAGTTTCATTCAGCATAATAAACTCCATGTCTATCCATGAATAAACAAATTTCATGGTTTCATTTTCTTTAAAATGCAGCATAGTATTTCATTGTGTATATGCACCAGTTTCCTTGGCCACTCATCTGTTGTCAGGCACCTGAATTATTTCCAGAATTTGGCTATTGTGAATAGTGCTGCGATGACTGTAGGAGTTGGAAGAGGATTTTTGTACTTTTTATGTGTTCCTGGGGTTTATCTATAGGTGTGATATTGCTTTTTGAAGAATGTTTATATTATTTTCAAAAAGAATAGACTAGTATGCATTCTCACCAGCAAGGAACAATGGTCTGTTTCTCTCTGCATCCACTGGTAAGGTTCTTTTTTTTTGTGATGTGTACTAGTCTCTGTGGCATGAGATGATATTACATTTTTGCTTTGATTTGCATCTCCCTGATAATTAGTGATGAGGAGCATTTTTTCATGTGTCTTTTGGTTATCTGTATTTCTTCTCTAAAGAAATGTCTGTTCATTTCTTCTCACTCTTTTTGATATGGTTAGATGTATTTTTCTTGTAAAGGTCAATCAGAGCCTTTTATCTTAGATATGAATCCCTTATCTATTGGGTGAATAGTTTATCCCATTCAATGGGTAGCCTTTGTATTCTGGTCACTATTTCCTTTGAGGTATGAAAGCTTCTGAGTTAGATGTAGTCTCATTTATTTATCTTTGCTTCCACTTGGCTTAAATAGACTTTAAGCTCAATTTCATAGATTTTTCTGCCTTCCTTTTTCCTCCTATTTTTTCAGGTTTAATTTCAAGGTCTTTAATTAATTTTGATTTGATATTTGTGCATAGTGTTAATGAGAAGTCTGAGATTTTGTTTTTGTATGTAGTTAACCAGTTTTCTCACTACCTCTTATTGAAGAGGCTTTCCTTGTTTCACTTTGTGTTTCTTGTTCTTTCATCAAAAATTAATTGTTCATAAATCTCTGTGTCCATACAGATATTCCGTTTACCTAAGTATCTGTTTTTATTCCAATACCATACTGTGTTAATGACGTCTGCTTTATAGTATAATTTAAAATTGGGGAAAATGATTCCTCCCCACCTTTTCTTTATTGCCAAGGATTGATTTAGATATTTGTGGGTATTTATTTATCCATATGAATTTCAGGAGCATCTGATCCACTTTTTTAAAAATATCATGGGAAATTTTTATAGGGGTTGTATTAAACCTGTACAGTGCTTTAGGAAGTATTGACATTTTAATGATGTTAATCCTCCCAATCCATGAACAGGGTATATGATGAATGAACATACTTACACACTTATATATTAACTAAATAGCTTATTGGGCTAGATCTGTGCAATCATAGAAATATGCGCATTGTTTAAATCTTGATTAAAATCTCCTCTGATGACTTAGAATCTCTACGTGATACTTGTAACATTCAGCAGCAGTATAAAAGAACCCTTGTTCATGTACCTTGCTGACAGTTTATTCAAAATTTTGATGGATTTGAAGGACAGTGATTTGGCTCTCAAAAAAATATGTCTAGGTGCCAGAGTACAGTAGGGAGAGTGCTTAAAGTGCACAAAGCTGATTTGGTTCAATTTTTGGCAACTTAATCCTTGGCATCTGATCCTCACCAGGAGTGATTCCTGAGCACAAAGCCTAGGTAATCATTGAGCACCACCAAGGTGACTTAATAAACTTAAAAAATGTTATGGCTGTGTCAGGACCTGTCAAAATCACATAATATGACTAGAGAATGACTATGACCTCAATGCAAATATTTTTATTTTATTTTATTGAAACCATTGTGATATGCAAAGTCCTTCTTAGTTGAATTTTAGATATACAGTGAATCAGGGCTATCTCACCAGTGTCAATCTCCCTCCACCAACAAACCCAGAGTGCACCCTATGCTACCACCCTTTGCCCCCTGGCCTGCCAGTATAACAGGTCCATTTAAGTTTAGATTGTTAAAGTTTAGGTCTCTTGATTCTATTGTCATTGACTTTGGCTTGGTTATTTAGTTCTGCCCTTATTTTTCCACCACCAATGCATCTGAGACCACTTGGCCCCTGAACCCCAGCCTTTCTTTATTCCTTTTCTCTTAGTTTTATATAAAAATGCAGGAATATGTGATAAAATACAGTAATCAGGGTCCCAAGGTTCTATGAAAAAGGTGGGAGCCCCAACATAAAAGATAAGAGAGGAAAAATACAATAAAACAAGTGTGTGTGTGTGTGTGTGTGTGTGTGTGTGTGTGGCATTTATTATTGCTTGCGTAGGCACAGAAAAAAATGAGGAAAATAGAAAATAAAAACCTTTAGCCTAAAAACAGGGAGACACTACCCAAGAAGCATCTTGCTATAAGACCAAATAAAGTCTTTGGGCATACTAAGTTGTCTAAACCCAAAATCTTTTCTTTGTGGTTTCAGTAAACGTTCTCAGTCATGGTTGTTGTGGTAAGGTTTCTGTAGTTAGAGATCCTGGTTTTTGCACACATCCTATGCCGAAGCCAGCGATGACACGGAGTATCTTCTGGTATCATCTCATTCTCAATTCAAGTATTTAATGAAACTCATGGTTATCTTTGTGTGCTCTGAACGAAAGAGGGAGATATTTTTATTTCTAAAGTGAGTGAGTGACTTTAGGACACACTCACATAAGTTCTTAAGACTTACTTCTGGCTCCATTTTCAGAGCACAATGGCATTGGGGAATCCATAATCTTTGATGCTAGATATACCAGCTGGGGTTGGCTGCATGGGGGGGCGGTGGGGGGAAAGTTCATTTCCTGCTATACTCTCTGTGTCCCACAAGAGGGAGTTTTGAGATATTTAACTTAGAGGAGAAGGTAAAATGAAGAGAGGACAGAGAGATACGTGGCTACAAACCAACATATGCTGGCGGGACATTTGAAGATGAAAGAAAAAAAAATAATAGATTCTTCCCTAGAGATTCAAGAAATAATATTATGCTTTTGAACACCTTGATTTTAGACTTATAGCAATGTGAAATAATAGATTTCTGCTGTTTGTTTTTATATTTATGTAATTTGCTATAGCATTCCCAGAAAATTTATAATTTACTACTTATAAAAATTGTATAGCTTAAAAAAAAGATTGTTCGGGGCTGGGCGGTGGCGCTGGAGATAAGGTGCCTGCCTTGCCTGCGCTAACCTAGGACGGACCTCGGTTCGATCCCCAGGTTCCACATATGGTCCCCCGTGCCTGCCAGGAGCGACTTCTGAGCGAATAGCCAGGAGTAACCCCTGAGCATCACCGGGTGTGGCCCAAAAACCAAAAAAAAAAAAAAAAAAAAAAAAGAAGATTGTTCAAGGAAAAACAGCAAACAGCCTGTCTTCTACTTCCCCAGTTGTTTTCCATTCCTGTTTTTCAGATGGGTCTTCTGCAGTCCAGAGGGAAGGTAGTACTGTATTTCTGTTCTGTGGTGATGAGGCTGAAGTCTAGGAAGTGGTTTCCTCATAAAAGTTAGTCCAGACATTCTGGATGGGGGAGAGGGAGGAAGAAGAGGGAGAAGAGGAGAGAAGAGAGTAGGGGAGTGGAGGAGAGGAGAGAAAAGAAAAAAAAATGTATGTTCCAGAGACAGGCAGGGGAGAAGGCATAAAGGAGGATGGGAAGGAAATTGGAGACATCAGTGGAGGGAAACGTGTACTGGTAAAGGTTATTGTATATTGTATGACTTTAACTGAAAAAACAACAAATGTATTGTGAACAATCTTATAGCCATGGTGTTTAAATAAAGTAATTAATAAAAAAATTTTATAGCTTGAAGGGAAATTTGGGGTAACCAAAAATAGCAGTGGTAGTTATTAGTCTGTTTGAATTCTTAGCATCCCTGATTACTTTGTGTGATCATCCCTGAATACAGAGTGAGGAATAATCCCTGAGTATCACTATCATTCAAAGTATTATAAGTTCTTATGTTATCCTAACATAAAAAACTAAATATATTTTGTAGATAAATATACTGTATTGATTATTTTATAAAATAAAATAGCTTTATAAGATTATCAACGTGTTGATTATTTTATACATTTTAAAAGACATTTTTGTCTAAGTTCACATTGCATATTTTTCTTAAATTATCTTTTAATACAATTCTTTTTTTTGTTATCTTTTTGGGTCACACCCGGCAGTGCTCAGGGGTTACTCCTGGCTCCATGCTCAGAAATCGCTCCTGGCAGACACGGGGGACCATATGGGGCACTGGGATTCGAACCGATGACCTTTTGCATGAAAGGCAAACGCCTTACCTCCATGCTATCTCCCGGGCCACTTAATACAATTCTTACTGAAAGTATAAGATGGCAATATATATTATATATATCCTATATATAGTATAGGATTCTTTTATTTCTCATGAGTGAAAGGAATTCACAAAATAAACTTATTAATAAAATATGCCTAATTGAAGTTTCTAATGTATTACAATTAGAAATTAGCAGATACTTGTATTCTGACATCACTATTAACTCCCCTTTGGAATTTTAAATTATATGTTATCTGGGAAGGGCATATTACGAAGACCCAAGACACCTAATGATAAATACTTACATGCTAGATAATATTATATGCTAGAAAGACAAAGACATAGTCTTTGATCTTTCTTAAAAGCCACTAGAGCTTTATAGAACTTCATGATGCATTAATTTGTCACCACGAATTTAAGTCTTAATGCATATAATATATTATAGTCAGGATATTTGCCAAATATTAATGCCAGACTTGAAATATTAATTAGTATTTATCGAACACCACAAAAATAATACAACTTTGAATTTATATTTTATTAGGAAACCTCATAAAGATCAAGAGGGAAGAATAATCATAATTGACAATTATTAATTTTTTTAATTTAAACACTGTGGTTTCATGGTTGTGCATAATAGTTTTGTTTTTATTTTGTTTTAGTTTTTTGGGCCAAACCTGGTGATGCTCAGGGGTTACTCCTAGATATGCACTCAGAAATTGCTCCTGGCTTTGGGGACCTTATGGGATGTCAGGGGATCGAACCGGGGTCTGTCCTGAGTTAGCAGCATGCAAGGCAAATGCCCAACTGCTGTGCTACCTCTCCAGCCCCAATACAGTTTGTTTTTAAGATAAAGTTGTTCATGATTGAGTTAAAGTCACACAATGTCCAACAACCTTCACCAGTGAGCATTTTCCATCACCAATTAAAACTGACAATTTTCCACAATGAAAATTCCCACAGACTTTTTGTATATTCATCTTTACTGAACTCTTATTATATGTCAGCATTTTATCTTCATTCCTACATTGTTTTATTCTTTATGATTTCACTTCTAAGGTAGGTGATATTTCCATTTGACATGAAACACTGATATTCAGTTACAAAATAAAGTACAAAACACAACATTCATGACAGAGCTTACACTTCAGTCTGTATCAGCTAAAGTGCAAAATCAATACATATAATTTATATTCCGCCAGTTTTATACAATAATAGTTAAAAGCTGAATCAAATTTAAAGTAAAAATTTTTATAACTCTTCCTAGTAACTAAAGTAATTAATATTTTATTAAAAGTCAGCTCTGTATATAGAAGTATGTTCTAAATCTCTAAACTAATTTATTGCAAGGAGGTTTTCCGTTAAAATTTTTTTAGTTTGACTAATACCTCCCACCAAACATGAACATGCTGTCTTTTGGACCTTGCCTCATCATCCATCTGGGTCCCAGTACCATTCCTGATCGTCAGCCCCCAGAACCATCCAGGAAAGGAACCTGAATGCTCAAGAGCCATGACTAGATGATATTTCTTGATGTAGACTCCTCTTACAGTGCTCATTACTATATAGTTTAGTTTTCTAAACTTGAAAATTGTGATTGTTTTTAAGGATGCTCTATGCACAATCTAACCTGGGAAGCCTATCTTCAATAAAGTTTACCCTCACCAATAATGATTAGAGTAGAAATGGAAACCTTTACATCTGACTTGCCAGCTTTATATTTTCTTTCTTTTTTTTTTTTATTAATAATATTTCTTTATTTTTTGTATATTGCTGACAATAATATTTTAGGTACATATTAACATAAAATCAGGGGGATTCCCATATCAAATTGTCCTC
>PVKC010028311.1:0-15589 GCA_004027635.1 Crocidura indochinensis
TGACTAGCCCCCCCCCCAAAAAAAAAGTGAGACCAGAGTGTTAGAACAATGGGTAGTACATATTTGCCTCACATGTGGCCAACTCTGGTTCAAAATCTGGCATCCCATATGGTCTCCTGAGCCTGCCAGGAGTGATATCTGAGCTCAGAGCCAGAACTAACTCCTGAGCACTGGTCTGTACTGATGCCCCACCCCCCAAATAATGTTTAAAAAGAAACTGGCTTTCAAAGTGACTGAATTATTTTTGCATCCTCACTAACAATGAGAATTCAAATTCTTGCCTGAATTTGGTGTTGATAATATTATAACTTGCATACATTTTAATAATCACAGTATCACAGTAATTTTTAATTGTTTATTGTCAGGCTGGGACACTATGGGATGCTTGGAAAACATTGGGAAACTTGGTGGAGGAAGGTGGACACAAGTGCCTAGATTGGCCCTGATTCATTTTATATCTAAAATCCAAATATAAAGGACTTTGTAAAACATAATGGTTCAATAAAATAAAATTAAATTAAAAAATTGATTCCTAATTGTCCTCCATTGTCTTCCTTCTCCACAATATTCATCCATTTGCTAGAAAGTTTCCTTGTACAATGTCAAATGGGAAAATTTCCAAAATTATCTTACCCTATACAGCAAACATATTTTCATATCTCTACTACTAATTTTGCAGATCTCCAAACACTTAGTAGTTTGTACTTAGAAACACTAGATTCTTATTTCTCGATTTATATAAAACAGCTTCTTCTAATTATCCTCAAAAGATAGATTCAAGGCTCAGATAAATATTATTAATTATGACAGAAAACTTATTTAAAATATATAGTTTCTAATTTTATTTGTATAAAAACTATCAATAATGATTATCTCTTAAAACTATCACACAAAGCATAATAAAATACTATTATTATTTTATGATGTCTTGAAATGTAATGAGGAAGAGGTTAAAAAATACACTTGAGGGGCTGGGGAGATAGCATGGAGGCAAAGCATTTGCCTTGCATACAGAAGGATGGTGGTTTGAATCCCGGCATCCAAATGGTCCCCGGAGCCTGCCAGGAGCTATTTCTGAGCAGAGATCCAGGAGTAACCACTGAGCGCTGCCGGGTGTGACCCAAAAACCAAAAAAATAAATAAATAAAAATAAAAAATACACTTGCAGACCAGAGAGAGTAAAGCCGGTGAAGAGAGCACAGTAGGTAAAGAAGTAACACTTCAGGGTCAGAGAGAGGTTGCCTTGCATGCTACTTATGTGGATTCAATCTCTGACATTCCATATGGTTCTCTGAGTCCATCTGGAGTGATTTTGAGTTCAGAGTCAGGAGTAAGCTAAGTATATAGGTGTGCCTCCCCCAAATCCAAAACAAAACAAAAAGAAAAATATATTTGATTGTGAAATACTAAAAATGCCGAATTTTATGTTGAAAACAAGATACAACTGAATCAGGATCTGAATTTTTAGAAGACTTTGATGGGACATTCTATCATAAATTTATAGCTAACATGGTCACTTGCCAGTACCAAGTTTCTACCCTTCTGCAAGAAATCAACATATACAGAAGCTACCAAAACTTATTTTTTCTGTCAGGCAAAATTAGGGAAGAAATTTTGCCAAAATTTAACCAGTAGATCACAGTTAAAGAAGCTTCAATTCAACATAGTGTTAGTGAAGATTCATTAAAAGAGTCTAATAAAAAATGATCAAGATTGAATTTTTACAAAGATTGCTTTGGCTACTGGTAGGCACATGAATGAGATGGCAACATTCCTGGAAATGACAACTAATTAGCAGATTAAATTGTGATGGCCCAAGAAAGCAAAAGCAGTCAGTATAAAGATGTAAATGGTCTCAAACTGCATTTCAAAGGTATCTGTCTCAGAATTTAGCAGTTATTCAGGATATAAATCATAAGAAAGAGGAAGAAAAGCATGGAGCCAAGTTTTCTGGTCAAAACATTTTTAGAAGAAAATATTTACACTAAACATTTAGAAACAGATACATTACTCCAGTAGTGACCAAGTAGATCAATAGAACCAAACAGAACAGATTTCTGTTTTCATTAGCATTAGTTTATTCCTATAATTTTAATATAATGATAATATAAATTTTTAAGGAAAAGATGGATTATACAATAAATTAGTCAAATAAATGCTTAACTACAAAGAGGAAAAGGCTAGTTCTCTAAATCACCTCAATAGTCTGATTAAATTTGAAACAGAAAAGCTGCACAAAGAATTTTTAAACAGGAGAGTAAATTAATCTCATTATACCAAAACTTAAAGTATAAAATGATATAGGTATAAGATTACTACATTAGTTATATGTAAATTAAGAAAATGTGAATTGAAATATATTTTGATTTAGTAGTGTTATAGATTATTTATGGTTAAATATTGCTAATTTTCATGGTTTGATAAATAATCATAGCAATATACTGTAATTTTTTGTTCGTTTGGTGCCACATCCAACAATGCTCATTTGTGTTCAGGAATTACTCCCAGTGGTGCTCAGGAGCCAGTTGCATGCAAGGCAACTACCCTACTGGCTGTACAGCTCTATTGCATAACATTTTGAAGAGTACAAACTGGTAATAAATAATATTTGTGGAAAGAGATAAAATATAAAACCAAAAGAAAAAGTGGTAGATGTAGTAGAAAATCTACCCTCATATATACGATTTTCTTAAAAACAAAAAATTTCTCACACATATTGGTAATAATAAAAATAAATATTAAAATGAGACAATAATTCTCTTGTTAAACTGAAATACAGTTTAAGCTGGAGAGAGAATTTGAAGAAAGGCAATTTGGCAACATGCTCATATTCATTGACTGTAAAATGTCACTTTAGTAATTTACCATAAGAAAGTTGTAACCAAGCATAATGACTTACAATGCACAAGAATATGTATTCCAGAAATCTAGTAGTCAAAATGACTAATAGTATGAAATTGGTTATATAAATTATTGTTTATTTAGAAAAGAGAGATGTACAAATTTGAATCACACTGGTACAACTGAACATGAGCAAACCGAGACTTAATACCAAATCTAATAGCAGCTGCAACATCTCCCAGAAATATAGCCTTTAACTGGCAAGCTGACATTTCCATTAACAAAGTGCTATGTATTTGGACATTTAAGATTATAAAGCATTGGTGAAGTGTCAAAGTCACATCAAAGGTAGAATAGCAGTCTGAATTTGGTACATATTTTGTATCCTTTCATCTGTACTTCTCTGAAATCATAAACACAAGATATTTGCACTAATATACCATCTACTATTTATTTGTGCTTAGTGTATTAGAAATGTGAATTGCTGATGGGGCCGGGTGGTGGCGCTGGAGATAAGGTGCCTGTGCTAATCTAGGACCGACCGCAGTTCGATCCCCCGGTTCCCCATATGGTCCCCCGTGCCTGCCAGGAGTGACTTCTGAGCGAATAGCCAGGAGTAACCCCTGAGCATAACCGGGTGTGGCCCAAAAACCAAAAAAAAAAGAAAAAAAAAAAAGAAATGTGAATTGCTAATTCCCATAGGAACACTGCTTTGAAGCTAGTACAGGTACACTTAAAAAAAAGAAAGAAATCCAGGTGGAAATAGGAGTAAGTTAGTCCTAGTTTTGTGCAGCCAACAGATGCCAGGGTGAGACAACATCATGCATGGCAAATCTCAATATTTCTAGTCTGTTCTCAGGAAGTTCATGACTGGAGAGCATATACAAGAAGGCATATATTATACAGTTTATAAATAGAACACACACACAATTCCATTGTCTGCTGACCCTAATGCTCAATTACCTCTTAGGCCTACTTTAAAAAATCAAGCTTCAGTATACCTTTCCCTTCATTCAATTACAGTGTAATCCTATTATAATCTTGTTTTAGGGTTTTGAAGAGTGCAATTGGTCTACGTGTAAGAAATATACACCAGGAAGTTGTCTGCATATGAAATATGGACTGAACTCAGCTGAAATAAAAAAGACATTCTTTTTTATGACTGAGATCTCTATTCAGAATTTTTTCATTATATAAACTTAACTTTTATATTCTCTAAAATAAAGCAGCTACCTTGCTCTCAGATACAGCATCCAATTCATAAAGAAATACAATGCCAGCCAACATCTACTTTTATATTATCTACTGAGAACACTACAAATCACAAATATGTGAGTTGAATATGCCAATATTATTTATCAAATTGTAGACAACATTACTAAAACATCCATCATTTGAGCCCTTTTATATTATTTTAAATTTTTTCCCTAAAGTTGGAATTACAGTACAGTGAGTAGGGTATTTCCTTGTCCATATTTGACCCGGGTTCAATACCTAGCACCATATATGCTACCTACTCTTGCCAGACATGATCCCTAAGCATAGAAGTAGGAAGAAGTCTTGAGCACCACTGAGGGAGGCCCCAAAGCAAACAAATTTGTTACTGATGTATAATATATCTCTATTTAGATCAGCCATATTCTAATTTCTCAATAGTGACTTAGATATCTGAGACTAAACACTGCAGCTATAAACAATTGTGTCAGTTCAGTTCAATTTGCCCATTATCCCCCAGAAACCAGAAGATGGTGAAGAAATAATTTTAATGTTAATTCAGGAATTACTACAGTTCCCTCTAATTGGACTTTATGCAACAACACAATATCTTTTGGAGTAAGCTATTCCAAATGTATATGTGTGCAAAGAACATATGTGATTTAACCTCTGATCAGATTTTTTATGTGAATAATGCAACATTGTGAATTACAAGCACAACCCTACACAATAGATATCTAGAATTCTTGCATAATTATAATTTTATACTTTTTGGCAATCATTCTTGGCAACAATTCTTCTATGCGCTACTTCTATGAATTTGACTATTTTCATTATCATAACTGTATATTTCACCTAACATGTTTGGTAAAGTGAAATTACTGGATCATATGGTAGTTCTAATGTTACTCTTTTTTTGGGGGGGCACACCTAGTGACTCTCAGGAGTTACTCCTGGTTATGTGCTCAGAAATTGCTCCTGGCTTGGGGGACTATACAGAACGCTGGGGATCAAACAGATGTCTGTCCTGGGTCAGCCCCATGCAAGGCAAACACCCTACCACTGCGCTATTGCTCTGGCCCCTAATGTTACTCTTAAAAAAAACTTTTACATTCTTTTCTTTATGGATGTATCACTTTGCATTCCTATCAAACGTACAAGAGTTCCAATTTCTTTATAGTTTTAATACTTATTATTTTTATTTTTCATAACATCCATGCAAACAAGTATAATATATCTCATTGTGATTTAATGTGAGTTTTAATGATATTTAGAGATTTCGAGGATCATTTCATATGCCTATTGGACATTTATCCATCTCCTTTGGAGAAATACATATTGTTAATGAGCTCCTATGAGACCTCTGTTGGACCTTAATCAGTTCTGACTAACTTTACTTAACAGACAGTCTTCATATCCTTCCAGATAGTGGCAAATAGCATAATTTCATCTTTTTATACAGTCAAGTAATTCTATTGTTTGCATCCCAAATGAAAAACCCAAAGCATGTAATAAGGTTACTAGTTTCTCATCTCTCATTTTAACTTTGATACCTAGCATATTATTGAAGTTACTAAGAAATATCATATAAGTTTATTCAATAGTCTTAATCAGAAAATTTCCATTTTTGATTCAAATGTATAATTAGATTCATTGAAATTTTTTGTACACTGGCTGAGGCAAAATAAATAATGAGCAGCCCATATTTTGAATTTCTGTAACTTTTTAATAACCTCTGTATGTATTTTTTTGGTTTCTTAATATTGACATGGGGGGCCAGAGAGATAACATAGCGACGTTTGCCTTGCAAGCAGCCTATTCAGGACCTAAGGTGGTTGGTTCGAATCCTGGAATCCCATATGGTCCCCCGTGCTTGCCAGGAGCTATTTCTGAGAAGATAGCCAGGAGTAATCCCTGAACACCACCGGGTGTGGCCTCCTCCCCAATATATATATATATATATATATATTATATATAAATATATATAATATATATAATATATATATATATATATATTATAGGTATATAGGTATATAATCAACATTTTTACTGTTATGTGCTTTTAAATTTGCTTTCTTCTCTATTTCTAGTAACATCATTTGACATTTCACTTTAATATTCAGAGATACTAATTTATCTAACAACCATCCTCTCCAGATAACAATAAACATAAAAATGCCTTTTGAGTATTAAAATAGCAACTAAAATATTTTAATGAGCATTGTTAGCAATTTCAAAAACAATCCATATTTATCTACCTTCATATTTTTAACCTGATGCCCAGTTATCTGATCTTACTTTGTCTCTTTTGTAATTGAAAATTATGATCCACTTTCTTCAGTTCTTCAGGAAGATCTCAATTTTTTTTTAAGTTTTTGGTGGCGCTCAGGTGCTACTCCTGGCTATGGCTCAGAAAATCACTCCTGGCTGGGGGACCATATGGGATGCCGGGGGATAGAATTGCTGTTCATCTTGGATCAGCCACGTGCAAGGCAAATGCCCTAAAGCTGTGCCATCGCTGTGGCCCCAAAAAGATCTCAATTTGTAGAAAATGTAAAATACTGCATTGGCCAGACTTATACCTAAATATTTGCTAAATGTCTTACATACATATGTGTATGTATATATATATATATATATGTCTGTATATGTATATACCTATAACTAGCAAAAACATTCATTTATCAAACTCCAAAATTTTTCACTCTAATAAAAGTCAATATATGTATATTTCTATTAAGGCATCATCTGTGTATATATACAACATATGTAAATATATATTCAAAATATAAATATATTTGTATATATAAATATATACAAGAATTTTTTTTGTTTGGTGGTCATACCCAGTGAGGCTCAGGGATTATTCATGGCTTTCCCTTTCGGAATTACTCCTGGTGGGCACAGAGACCAAATGGGATACTGGGAATGGAATCTGAGTTGGATGCATGCAAGGCAAAATTCCCTACCTGCTGCACTATATTTTTGGCCTCACATCTAAATATATAATATGTAAATATATTATATAATATAAATATATATATATAAATATATATAATATAATAATGAACTATTTGTTTCTGCTTTCTACTTGGATGGCGTAATGACTGTATACAATGGTTACAGATCTTTGGAATGTGAGATTTCAGTGCCATGAAAATATGATATGATACTTTGCTCCAGTTCTGCAGCAATTTTAGACATCTTGACTTCTGCATACACTTTACAGCTATTGTCAAATAAGCATTTGGCAAATAGTCAGTACACAATCACTATGAAATGTGGTTTAGTTTGATAACCATTTTCTAACTCTTTACTCTTTAGTTACATACCCAAATAGCAAAAACTTTGGGGCAATTTAAAAGTGCTTTCAATAGCAAATTATTTTCTCTTCTAGAGGATTATCTTCCAGGTGATTGTTACTGCCTGCAGATCTCAAGAGTAAACACTATTTAGGCAGTAATATGTAGGCAAGTGCTCCAAATTTCTTCCCTGTTTCTTGCCTTGAGCAAGAACTCATGTTCCACAGCAAAAAAAAAAAAAATGTAAGCATCACTTCTAGTGGTCAGGCCCTGAAGGATCCTAGATGTACCCTTTAAAGTAAATGGTGCTTTGTTCTATTAATTATGAATAAACCTAATATTATTAGGATATGTATTAGAAAAGTAGCCCAATGCATCTTCACAGATGTACATTTCTAACAGTCTCATCTATTTCCCAAGGAATCAGGAGTGAGTTCTAGTATGAATAGGTTTAGTCAAAAAAACAAAAAAGAAAGCAAAAGACTAAGTCTATTTAAAATTACTATAATCAACAGAGAGTGAGCACTTGAAACAAGTTACTTTGATCTATTCTTTCACTGCTTTAAAATACTCCTAATTAATAGTTTATTGTTTTCTCTGAAAGCAAACATTTTACTCCAAAATAGAATGGAAGGGAGACCAATGAGTGGCAGCAGTAGCAGGAGAGCAATGCACAGCCTGATCGGACCCTAAAGAAGGAACTTTGGCCTACCCACAGGTCAGAGGCCACCCCGGACAAGCAGCTGCTTCAGTGGATACAATATAATTTCTCTCACCCATAAACTTGTCTTATATTTACCTGGCAGCAAGGAAGAATGGCAAGATTTAAGAAAAGCACCTTGAGTCTATCAAGAGAACATGGTAAACTTACACAAAAATCCATCACACCTTCTGGGTGAAGATTGCAATTTCGCAGACCCAATCAGTAGTAGTCACCTCTATAACCTGTTGGGAATAGAGTTCAGAGTGGAAATGCATCAGATGTTCAAAGAACTCAAAGAAACAAAGGAACATATTGCCAATAAAAATGAGAATAATGTTAATCACATGTTTTAAATAAATTAAGTCTGAGGATATGAGAGCAGAATTGAAAAATATAAACAAAAATGTCAGAACTTAAAAAGCTTGATAGGTGGAAGTCACGGTGGCCAAGTTGTTAAGGCGTTGGACTCGAAAAAGCTTGATAGGTGAAATAAAAAATTCATGAGAAGGTCTCATCAGCAAAGTGACAGCTGCTGAGGACCAAATCAGTGAGCTTGAAAATGTCAGTGCCTTGTATATTTTTTATATTATCCCCTTGTCTGATGGGTTTTAGTGAATAGTTTCTCCCATTCTGTGAGTAGCTTTTGTATCATAGGCAATATTTCTCTTTATGACTGAAACACAACTATAATCATGCTTGTAATCATGGTGCTTAAATAAATATTTCATATATTAAAAATAAATTATAAAAATAATTTTATAAATTAAAAAATAATCTTAAAATAAATAAGTAATTCCAAAAAATACAGGAAATTACATACAAAGGAGTATCTTTAAGATTAAAGCAGATTTAGCAAAAGCAACCCCTCAGGGTTTAAGGCAGTGAAGGGTATAGTAAAAAAAAATCAACAAAATGAATGCCTCACCACGAATACTGTACCCAGTTGAACCCTTATTAAGATTTGAAGTAAGGATACATAACTTCACAAATAAACAACTACCCAGAAACTTTACATTCTCAAAACAAACTTTAAGAGTTACTGAAAAATGTAAGCACTTTAGAACACAAGCAAATCAAACTTTTATGAAAAGATGGCACAAAATTCTATGGCAATAAATACTCTCAATGTCATGGTCTAAATGCACACATTAAGACCCACAGAGTCTAAAAATAGATCATAAAATTGAATCTAGTATTCTGTAAGATGCAATAAATATATTTGTGTACCCAGAGCAAATACAGACTCAAAGTCAAAGTTTGAAAGAGAATCCTTCAGTAAAAAACTCCCTGCAAAGGGCTGAATTGGGCATACTAATGTTAAATGACATAGACTTCACAATCAAAAGGTTAGAAGAGACAGCTTGGGTCATTTCTTAATAATCAAGGGATATATACCTCAAGAAGTAATCACTCTGATAAACATATATACATCTAATGAGGGGCAAAAAAAGTTTAATGTATCTGCTAATAGGTTTGAGAAAGACGTTTTCAACACTGCCCTGTCACATCTTTATAGATCAGTCAGGCTAAAGCTCAACAAGGATAAACTGTATTTAAAAGAAAATAAATGGAAGATAAAAGGATTTTCATCCTCCCCCCAAAGTTGAACATACATTCTTCTCCAATGCAAATTACTACATGCTAGGCCACAAAACATACCTTCACAAAATCAAGAGGACAAAAATTATATAACATAGCTTCTCACATCATGAATACTAAAAATAGAAGTGAATTAAAAACAGTAAAGGAGAAATAACTCTAATATCTTACAATTAAACAACCTACCACTGGACAACCAGCAGGTCATAGAGGAAATTAAACAACTATCAGGATTTGTGGGACACATCAAAAACAGCAATAAGAGGAAAAAGTATAGCTTTGTAAGCATTTGTCAGGAAGGGCCTACATAAATAACTTAACAGCACAGCTCAAGAAATTGGAAAATGGACCTGAGTTATAGCTCAACAGTAGGGCATCTGTCTTGCAGCATTTGACCCAGGACTGACCCTGGTTTGATCCCTGGTATCCCATATGGTTCCCCAAGCCTGTCAGGAGTGATTTCTAAGAGCAGAGCCAGGAGTAAACCAACAAATAATTTCCATGTCCATCCATGTATAGGAAAATTTCATGACTTCATCTCTCCTGATAGTTGCATAATATTCCATTGTGTAGAAGGATCAGTATTATACTGAGTGAAATAATTCAGAGGGAGAGAGATAGACCCAGAATAGTCTCAGTCATCTATGGCATTTAAGAAAAATAAAAAATGGGGCCAGAGAGATAGCATGGAGGTAAGGTGTTTGCCTTTCAAGCAGAAGGTCATCGGTTCAAATCTGGTATCCCATATGGTCCCCTGTGCCTGCCAGGAGCAATTTCTGAGCATGGAGCCAGGAGTAACCCCTGAGCACTGCCGGGTGTGACCCCAAAAAAACACACACAAAAAAGAAAGGAAAAGAAAGAATATTATTGTAATAATGCCCAAAGACAAGAGATAGAGATGATAACTGGAAGGACCAGCCCACGATATGAAATTTACCACAAAGAGTGGTAAGTGAAATTAAATAAATAATTACTCTAACAACTACCATAGCAATGATAATGAGTGAGAGAAGTAGAATGTCAGTCTTAAAGACAGGCAGGGGGTGAGGGAGAAGGGAGATAGGGGCATTGGAGATGTAAACTACAATTAAACTTTTCAAGCTCTTATAGGAAATGAAGAAGCAGAAATACTTGAAGTTTCTATGATGCTAACAGCATGATACCAAAAGCAGACAGAACACCACACACACACACACACACACACACACTCACACACACACAAAACAGACTGGTACCCTGATGTACACAAATTTAAAGATCCTCAACAAAATACTATCAAATAAAATCAACAATGCATCAAAAAGATCATATGCTATAAGTAGAATTCATTGCAGAGATGTAAGAATGATTTAAGACATGCAAGTCAATCAGCATAATACACCTTAAGAACAAAAGAAAAAAACAAAAATTATATAATAGTATCAATAAATCCTAAGATTACAAGATACATTGCCCATTCATGATAAAAAAAATACTCAACAATATTTACTGTGCCTAAGCAAAAACAAACAAAAAAAAACTTGTCACACCAGCCCTCCTTCCTTTTTATTTTTCTTTTCTTTTATCTCTTTTTTTCCCCATTCTCGTGGTTATTGTTTGGTTGTTGTATTTGTTGCTGTGGTGCTTTTTTGTAGTTGCTGAGATTTTTCTTTTGTTTGATTTTGTATCTTTTTGTTGTTTTGTTTATTTTTTGTTGGTTTTTGTCTTTTGTGGGGTTTTTTTTTGGTTGTTGTTATGTTTTTCTACATTTATCCCTTTCTTCTTTTAAATTGATATTTATAACCCCTAGACAGACTCCTCTTGGTTTTTTGGTTGGTTTGTTTGATTTTTGTTTTTTTGTTTTCTTTTTTTTTCAAACAGAACCATATAACTTGAATCAACTTGTTCTGCCTCATAAATTGAGGAGGAATAAATGGATGTCACCAGAACCATACAGTCGTATGAACATTGAGTAGAAATAAAAAAGGATAAGACTTAAACACCAAACCCAAAATCAACAACAGAATTGATACCCAATCTTCAACAAGCTATACACAGTGGCGACCAGTTATACTAGCGGGGGAGGGGGAGGCAATTGAAAGGGATGCTGGGAACGGGTGGACGAAGGTCAACACTAGTGGTGGGAATACCCCTGATTCATTGTCATTATGTACCTCAAATATTACTGTGAAAGATTTGTAATTGACATTAGTCATAATAAAAATTATGGAAATAAGGGGCCCGGGAGATAGCATGGAGGTAAGGCGTTTGCCTTTCATGCAAAAGGTCATTGGTTCGAATCCCGGTGCCCCATATGGTCCCCCGTGCCTGCCAGGAGCAATTTCTGAGCATGGAGCCAGGAGTAACCCCTGAGCACTGCCGGGTGTGGCCCAAAAACCACAAAAAAAAAAAATTATGGAAATAAAAGGAAAGAGAAAAAAATATCTGGGAACCTGGTGGAGGGAGGTTGTTACTGGTGATGGGATTGTTGCTGAAACATTGGATTCCTAAAATTCAACTGTAAATAACTTTGTAAATCACAATGCTTCAAATAAAAAATATGAATTAAATAAATACTCAACAAGATGTGAATTGAAGGAATTTTTCTCAATATAGTAAAAGCCATGTTACAGAAACCCATAGAAAACTTAATCATCAATGAGGAAAAACTAAAAGCTTTTCTTCTAAGATTTGATACAAGATAAGGTTGTCCACTTACTTCTATCAAATATATTAATGTAAGTATTTGCCATGGTATTCAGGCAAGAAAAAGACTTAAAGGGGTATCCAGGTAAAAAAGTAAGAAGTCAAAAACTCTCACCATTTAAAGATACTATGGTACTATATTTAGAACTTAAAGATTCTACAAAAAAACCTTCTAAAAACAAGAGAATTTTACATTAAAGTAGTAGGCTGAAAAATTAATATATGTATCTATGGCCTCTCTATATTCAAATAATAAAAGCAAAGTGATATTTATAAAACAATCCCATTCACAATTTGCCTAAGAAAATAATCAATACTTTGGAATCAAACTAACTAAAGATTTAAAATACCTGTTCAAAGAAAACTATTAAACACCACTTCATAAAATAGAGGGCACGAAAAATAGAAATATTTCCTGCTCATGTATCAAGAGAAATAATATCACTAAAATGTCAATATACCCCAAAGCATTGTAGAAATTTAATTCAATCCCTATAAGAAAATCCATGACATTTTTTAAAGACATAGATCAAAGACTTCTGAAATTAATTATGGAACAATAAACCTCCACAATTAGCTAAAGCAATCATTGGAAAAAAGAAGATTGGAGGCACAAAAAGTTAAATAAAACTGAATTAAAGACCTTGAATCAGATCTGAGAACCTAAGATACATAGAGAAAAATGTATTTTCCGTGACATTGATGCCAAAGTATTTTAAAGGATGAAACATCACTGCCAAACAAGTGGGAGCAAAGACAAACAAATGGAACTATATTAAATTGAGAAGCTTCATCACCTCAAATAAAATCATGACCTGGATACAAAAACTCACCAATGATTGAGAGGAATTGTTCACCAAGTACTCATATAATAATGGTTTAATATCTAAGATATATAAGGCATTGGTAGAGATTAAGAAGAAAAAAATCTAAACTCATGCCAAAAACAAGGAGAAGAGATGAAAAAAAGAAAATTTTCTCAAAGAGGACACAGATAATCAAAAGTTACATGAAAAAATGCTTCACATCATTAATCAACAGGGATATCCAAATCAAAACAATGAGATATCATCTCACACCACCGAAACTGGTACACATCATAAAGAACAAGAACAACCAGTGCTGGTGTAGATGCTAAAAAAGGGGGTCTCAATTCTTATTCAATTCTGGTGGAAATGACTATTGGCTTAATCTTTTTGGAAAACAATATATACTATATATACAATTACTCAGCAAAATTAGAAATCGAAGCCCCATATGGCCCAGCAATACTGCTCCTGGAAATATATGCTTGGGGTCCAAAAACCACAATGCATGTGGTCTGTTATTTATTAATATACTATTCACAATAGTCACATTCTGAAAACAATCTACATGCCCAAGAACAGATAACTGCATGAGGAAACTGTGATACATCCACATAATAGAACACTATGCAGCTGTTAGTAAAAACAAAGTCATGATATTTTCTTATACATAGATGATATGAAGAGAATTATGTTCAGTAAAATTAGTCTGAGGGAGAGGAATAAACATAGACAGACCACACTCATTTGTGGAATATAGAAAAATAATATGGTAATAATATCCAGAGTTAATTGAGATGAGAGCCAGGAGGACTAATTCATGATAGGAAGCTTGCCACAAAAAGCATGGGAATACGCCTGGGAGCCAGGAGTCTCTGCCAGCATGGGGTTCGGTAGGTCTCTGCCATGCCAAAGGCCTATTTAACCACACCTGGGGGGAGGGGGTGCGGGACTTGGGTGACCCCAGCCCCCCTCTACCGCATTGCTCCAAATCTCCAGGACTTCCCCTGGGCCACATGCCTGGGCAAGTCATCGAGGTGGGTCCCTTGGAGGAGCTTGAAGGTTACCCTAGGCTTTCCCCCATTCCTCACCCTATTCCTTAGGGAGGTTTGGTTGTGGGCTTTGAATTTCCAGCCTCCCAGCTCTTGAAGGATCTCTCTCCTTCCTGGGAGCCGGGAGTCTCTGCCAGCATGGGGTTTGGCAGGCCTTCGCCATGCCAAAGGCCTTCTTAACCAGCCTAGGGCGGATGGGGGACTTGGGTGACCTTGCTCTGGATCTCCAGGGCTTCCCCTGGGCCACATGCCTAGGCAAGCCAGCGAGGTGGGTCCCTTGGAGGAGCTTGAACTAGACTTAACTTGTGGGTGCTGAGAGTTGCTCAGTTGCATTAAAGCAGTCACTGGTAATTTCTTACCAGTCTATATGTTCAAAACCGCATGGGGGCTAGCACCCCCACTTGCAGAAGATACATTAATAGTTACTCCCTATCCTTGAATTATGATCTTGTGTATGCAGAATGTCCATTTTGTAGTCAGTCCTTTCGCACACCCCTACAAAAGCTCATTTTTCTCTGTAACTCTCTCACTCCCTACCATCATTACTTCACATTTACCCTTTTTAACTTCAGTACCGCAGAGTCCTAAGTCACAGACCAAAGTGGTGCACTGGAGTTAATACCCCCCTCAACTATTTCAAAAGGCATAAAATGGATGTGTATTTCTTTTACAACATTTTATGTGTGTTTTCTTTAACAGCTATAGCTCTTGCTGAATATTTTTGTATACAGTGATGATTTTCCCCATTTTTTATCTTTTCTTCTCTTTGTGAACTGTTCAATAGGGAATTTGGTGAAAGAGTCCTTCAGTTTAATGCTTATGTTTGAACCAAGTCAATGGTATTGTTGCAGGTGTTCTTATGCCCCCATATGCACCATGTGGCTTTATTTCTTGTTTGCATAGGCACATTAAAACGGGAAAATACTATACATACAAATAAGTTATTATCTAATAGAGATAGGAACACACAAATCTTGTAGTGCAATGGGTCCTTACACCCTGAACATTGACATAATGACCTGGCACAGGTCTCAAAAGAATGGCATTCTCCATTCACCCCTGATCTACAAAACATCCATGGTTGTCTATAACATCACCTGAAAGCAATCCTTTACTAGGGAAGACCCTACCACTGCTCTGACATCGACCTACTCAAAAGAGACTTCCCTTAACACTGAGAAGACTCAATAACAACAACGACCTGCTTACTGGACAGGGCTTTCTGCATTGCCCTTTAATTGTGAGGTGAAACTAGAGGATGCTCCACACAATCCTGACTTTAATATAGGATATGCAGATTCCAGGATCTTTAATACAGAAACCTGATGCCAACAATAGAGACTTCATGAAAAATAAAACTGTATTGGCACTACAGACAATGACTTG
>PVKC010028312.1:0-15474 GCA_004027635.1 Crocidura indochinensis
GTAGGGTGTTTTCTTTGTACGGGACTGACCACAGTTTTATCCCTGGCATCCCATATGGTCCTCTATTCTGCTAGTAGTAACCTTTGAGCAAAGCCATAATGGCACAGGAAAAAAAGAAAAGAAAAGATTGACCTCTGTAATCTGGCTCTACTTTGGTTGGGCTTGGTAATATTAAGTTTGGCATCGGAAGTTTAGTTTAGCTTGTGAGCTACACAAGGTAATGCTCGGGGTTACACTTGGATCTATACTTAGGTGCAAGGGGACCAAATAGATGCTGAGGATCGAATCCCTATTGGCCTCTTTCAAGGAGAGAGCCCTACCTACTGTGTTAGGACTTGGGCCTATCTGCTAAAAGATTTTCCCTCATTCCTTACAAAAGAAACGTTTGTCTCCATTATGAATTTTCACATTTCGAGTAAGGATTGAGGACTTGAAAAAAGGCCTTCCCATATTCCTTGAATATAAAAAGTCACTCTCCAATATGATTTCTCTCCAGTATATTCATTCTGTCCACATCTGGCAATACTCAGGATTTACTTGACTCTGGAAGTAGGAATCACTCCTGGAGGTGCACGAGGAATAGAAACCATATAGGATGCTGCATACCAAATCCGTTAGGCACATGCAAGGCAAACATCCAAGTAACTAAAATATATTGTATTTTCCGGCGTATAAGATGACTTTTTTGGGGGGGGGGATCATTATGCATTTAAATTATTTATGGTTGGGGTCGGAGAGATAGCATGGAGGTAGGACATTTGTCTTACATCCATAAGGATGGTGGTTCAAGTCCTAGCATCCCATATGGTCCCCTGTGCCTGACAGGGGTGATTTCTGAGCCCAGAGCTAGGAGTAACCTCTGAGTGCTGCCGGGTGTGACCCAAAAGTCAAAAAAAAAATTAATTGTATATGGCTATTTTGGAGTGGTGCAGGCCACATCCACAGCGCTCAGGTGTTACTCTTGGCTCTACACTCAGAAATCGCACCTAGCAGGCTTGGGGGACAATGAAAAAAAGTTAGATTTGCAGGTGAGTAATTATTCTGTAAAACTAAATAAAAATAGTAGAATCTACACAAATGTCCATATCTGAGACATTTTTGAGAGGCTCTAAGAACAGTGAGTAATAATTATGAACTACCAGCATTATGAACTACCAGGTTCTTTCTCTCTCTCTCTGTCTCTCTCTCTCTGTGTCTCTCTCTGTCTCTCTCTCTGTCTGTCTCTGTCTCTCTCTCTCTCTCTCTGTCTCTCTCTCTCTCTCTCTCTCTCTCTCTTTTGGTTGGGTCACAACTAGCAGCGCTCAGAAGTAATTCCTGGCTCTGCACTCAAAAATCACTCCTGTCAAGCTCAGGTGACCATATGGAATGCTGGGATTCAAACCACCGTCTGTCCTGGATCAGCTGTGTGCAAGGAAAATGCCCTGCTATCTTTCTGGCCCCCGGCTTTGTCTCTTATATACTCTTTTTGTGGGGTAGCACACCCAGGGTGCTCAGAGTTTACTCCTGGATCTGCACTCAGGAATCAGTCCTGTTCACTATGGTGTAGCTCCAGTCCCTCTGTTCCTTTCTTAATTTGCATGTCTTTCTTGCTTTGGTCATTGAATGGAAAATAGCTCATGGATGGCACCTCCATGCATCAACCTAATGGCTTTTTCTTTCCACGAAAGGATGAGAAAATTTTACAGATGTGTAGAGGTTTGAGTTGTGAGAATGTCTCAATTATATCATCCAATGACGAGGCACAGAAGTGTAAATTTATTGGTTTTAAGGTCACTTGTGATGGTGCTCGGGTTACTCCCAGCTCTACATTCAAGAACTGTCTCCTGGATCTGCTTTCAGGTGTCCCTATCTGGGATTTTATCTAGGGTACCCAAGTGCAATGCAAATGTCCTCCCGGCTATTCTGTCAGATTACCATGAAGTTCTTTGTCTTTTACATCTGCTCCCAGACCCAGGCTATGCTCATGCCCCTGTTGCCTTTTCTTACCCCGGACCCTCATTTGGGTCTGACACACTCCCCACAGGGTCACTAACTCACAAGTGGGTCTTCACAATTTTCTTCCTACTAGAAAGAACACTGCTGGGTACTTTTCTATACCTGCACTTTCCTGTGTATTTTATCTGTTTTTCATTTTGATTCTTCTTTTTTGGTTTTTGGGTCACACCCAGAGTGCTCAGGGGTTACTCCTGGCTTCATGCCAGAAATTGCTCCTGGCAGGCACGGGGGACCATATGGGGCACCAGGATTAAAACCGATGGCCTTTCGCATGAAAGGCAAACACCTTACCTCCATGCTATCTCCCGGACCCTCATTTTGTTTCTTTTCCGTGCTGTCTGACATTGTTTTGTTATGTATTAAATTTTGTGTCACATTGGTGATACTCAAGGCTTTTTTTTTTTTTTTTGGGCCACACCCGGTGATGCTCAGGGGTTACTCCTGGCTATGCGCTCAGAAGTTGCTCCTGGCTTGGGAGACCATATGGGAAACCGGGATTGAACTGTGGTCCGTCCTAGGCTAGCACAGGCAAAGCAGGCACCTTACCTCCAGCGCCACCGCCCGGCCCCTACTCAAGGCTTTTTTATAGAGGCCACAACTGGTGACATTCAGGAGTTACTCCTGGCTATGCACAAAGACATCGCTCCTGGCTTGGGGGACCATCTAAGGATGCCAGGGTATTTAACCTCAGTTCATCTTAGGTCAGCCACATATAAGGCAAGCACTCTACCGCTGCACCACCCCTCCAGCCCCACAAAGGTTATTTTTGGCTCTACACAGAGGACTTACTCCTGACAACATCAGGGGACCTTAGTGTGTGCCTGGGATTGACCATGGTTTTGGCCCCATGTGCCTTC
This sequence comes from Crocidura indochinensis, assembly GCA_004027635.1. Taxonomy (NCBI): domain Eukaryota; kingdom Metazoa; phylum Chordata; class Mammalia; order Eulipotyphla; family Soricidae; genus Crocidura; species Crocidura indochinensis. The sequence goes on from PVKC010028312.1 coordinate 2,853, forward strand.
CCTGCCACTGTTGCTGTGACTCCAGCATGTGCAGTTTCAGTTTTGTTGCTTTGTCCTTCACTCTGCAGAGTCTTGCCTCCTCCCTGAAGCCACATTTCTCCTCAATAAACCAAGTTGCATGTTCAAAGCCTCCTTGTATATAGACTCATGGCCTTGTAGATGTTAAGTGAGAAACAGGAGCAAAGGATCTCCCTAAAAGGCATAGGAATTGAGTATTGGTCATTTATACATGCTCAAGGAAAGATTTGTTTGGAGGTAAACTTTTTTTTTTTTTTTTTTTTTTGTGGTTTTTGGGTCACACCTGGCAGTGCTCAGGGGTTACTCCTGGCTCCATGCTCAGAAATTGCTCCTGGCAGGCACGGGGGACCATATGGGGCACTGGGATTTGAACCGATGACCTTTTGCATGAAAGGCAAACGCCTTACCTCCATGCTATCTCCCAGGCCCCTGGAGGTAAACTTTGACTGTTGATTCAGACATGCACAGATTTGACTCACTCACTGGACCTTGAAATTTCCTTCTTTTTCTCCCTAGTACCATGTGTAGAAATGGTCTTTGAGGTTGGGATCTGTCTTGTGTTTGACCATATTTGGGTCACACCCAGAGTGGTTTTAGCTCCTGGCTCTCTGCTTGGGCATACTCCTGGCAGTACTCAACGAACATATGGTATAATAGGCATTGGCCAGGTATATTGGTGTGTATGCCACTATGTACAAGTACATTGTAGAATAGTGCATGGTGGTTATGGTGGCTGATCAAGGGTGATTTTTGAACCCTGTCCCCCAGGAGTGCTCATGGATAGAATGACTTTAAGATGGGTTTCTCCTGAGTGACTCAATTTTTGTAAGTTTGACGACTGAAGACCTGAGTTCCTATAGGACCCTTAGATGTCCCATCCTCATCCCCGGAGTTCTTGGGTAAACCAGGGCCCTGACCCCTTCTGTGTTTGTTGACTCAGGACGTGGTGACCTTCAACGACATAGATATGACCTTCTCCCCAGAGGAGTGGCTTTGCCTGGATGCCTCTCAGAGGAAGCTCTACAAAGATGTGATGTTGGAGATCTACCAGCACCTCTGGACTATAGGTGAGAGCTGCCCTGGGGACACCTGTATGGGACACTCCTGTTGGGAGACCATTGCTTGAGGATCTGGGTTCAAAGGGGGATGTGACTTTGCAGATCCCCATTTTGTAACTCCCTAGCCCTTAAACTTCACTTCTTAGTTGAGGCCAATTTTATGGTTTTAAATATCATTTTGCAGTCTTGAGATAGTTACATTGTGTCCGTGTTACCTTGGCTTGTGTGAACCTGATTTGATCTTGGCTCCACAGTGATCCTCTAAACCTCCAGGAGTCATCAGAGTGGAGTGCATCTCCAGATTCTCTCAAATAATAGTCTCTTTATTTTTGCATGTTTGGGGAATATATTATCCACATATGGTAGTGCTCAGAACTTACTTGTCCAACTGAACTTAGGGACTATTTCCGGAATTGCTCTGGGAGCACTTGGGGTTCATGTGATTCAGCGTGGATCAGCCTTGTGCAAGGTCAGGTCCTCTCTGCTGTGTTAATGTCTCAACCCCCAATGACACCAACTTGAATTCAACCAATTGTGGCTTAAATTTTGTTGACAATTTTTTAAGGGCCACAGGTACCAGTGCCTCCCATTCTGCCTCGGAAATGATGTAGTGTGAGGGATCAAACCTGAGATTCCTGACTGCAAAGCATGTTACCTAATCTATTGTTCTGTGTCCGGGGCCATAATTTGACTTAGGTTTGTTTTCTGTGGGGGCTACACCCACCATAACTGGGACATATATCTGACTCTGCACTCAAAGGTCAGCCTTCGCAGGACTTGCTCATGTTGGAATAAAGTCAGGTATGCCCTCTTTCCAGGCAAGTGCCCTCTCACCCATACTATGAATCCAGCCCCTTCCTTTTATATGTATGTTTGATTGGTTTTGGGCCACACCTAGTGGTGCTCAAAGTTTGTTCTGGTTCTGTGCTCATAAATTACTTCTGACATCCTTGGGGAACCATCTGGAAAACCAAGAATGCAACCGTTTCTGCATGTGCAGGGCAAATGCCCTCCTCTCTGTGCTATTCTTCCAGCCCTTTCTAGCCCCAAAGATTCTTTTTGGGTTTTGGCCACTACCTTTGGTGTTCAGAGTTACTCATGGTTCTGTGCTCAGGAATTACTCCATAGCAGATGTCTGGGATCAAACCTGGGTTGGCCACATGTAAAGCAAACACTCTAACAGCTATACTATTGGTCTAGCTCCAGCTCCTAAATTTAAAAAGTTTTGGGACTTGTCATCTTGACGGTGCTTGTGGATACTCTGGAACACCTCAGAGAGCTGTGTGTGAGCCCATTGTTGTATTATTGCTCCTTCCACTGCACTATCCGGCCCCCTCAATTGACACTCTCTGTTAAACCTGGTTTCTTCTGTACAATACAGATCTTGACTCATGAGGATGCTTTCCCTTTCCCTTTCTCTAACCCATGAATTGTCCCTCTTGAGCAGGGATTGCAGTGGGAAGCCTGTACTGGTCTCCTGGTTGGAAATCAGAGCCTTTGGAAGGCTGCAGGGAAACATGTTTGCAGGTATATGTGGAAGTGCTACCCAGCCTCAGACCCTGGGGTGTGTGTGGAGCACTGTGGGCATACATGAAATGAGATGTGGGAGCTTAGCAGTATGTGTTGGGCTCCTGGATCAGGTTTGCAGGGCCTCTGCCACTCCTGTTTTCTACCCTTCCTGCTGTCCCCGAGAATGATCTGTATCTTATGCTGTCTTGTTTGTTTTTGTTTTTGGTCACACTTGGAAGCACTCAGGGGTTATTCCTGGCTCTCTGCTCAGAAGTTGCTCCTGGAAGGCAAAGGGTTCCAAATGGGATGCTTGGATTCAAACCACTATTGTTCCCGGGTCAGCCGAATACAAGACAAACGCCCCACAGCTCTGCTATCTCTCCATCCTTGCTGTCTGGCTTTACTCGTATCTGGTTTCCTGTCTGTGGGCTTATAGGTCAGATCCTCAGATTCTGAGCTTTTCCCGTCTGTGCTGTCAGACTGGTTGCATAGCCCCATATTGGAAAGTTCTTCTCAAGGGAAGCTGAATATATCTCCCTGTGCTATTTCTCTCCACCTTATCTTTACCATTTGGTCATTTGAGGTCCCCCAGGAATTTTTTTTTGGATGTTTTTTGGGTCTCACACAGTGACGCTCAGGGGTTACTCCTGCTATGCATTCAGAAATTGCTCCTGGCTTGGGGGACCATATAGAATGCTGGGGGATCGAACCACGCTCTGTCCTAGGCAGATGCCCTATCACTTGCACCACAGCTTTGGTCCTATTTTCTCTAATTTTTTTGACGCTGCTATGGTGAAGGTGCATGTGGTCATTCCTGGCCAATCCTGGTACAGGCAGGGGAACATATGTGATGCCAGTGAGAGAATCGTATCCTCAGTTCAGAAAGTATACTCCCTTCCTGCTCTGCTATGGATCTGGCCTGATTCTTGAGAATGATAAGAAATATTTTATTTTCCATTTGGGAGCAATCTTGTGATTTTTTTTTCTTTTTGTTTTTTAGGGGCCACACCCATTTGATGCTCAGGGGTTACTCCTGGCTAAGCACTCAGAAATTGCCCCATTCTTGGGAGGACCATATGGGATGCCAGGGGTTCGAACCATGGTCCTTCCTTGCCTAGCACTTGCAAGGCAGACATCTTATCTTATCTGTAGTGCCACCTCACTAGCACCAACCTTGTGATTTTCAAGGATTACTCTTATCTCTATAATTAGAAATTACTCCTGGGGCCTGGGAGATAGCATGGAGGTAAGGCGTTTGCCTTTCATGCAAAAGGTCATCGGTTCGAATCTCGGTGCCCCATATGTTCCCCCGTGCCTGCCAGGAGCAATTTCTGAGCATGGAGCCAGGAGTAAACCCTGAGCACTGCCGGGTGTGACCCAAAAACAAAAAAAAAAAAAAAAAAAAAAAAAAAAAAAAAAAAAAAAAGAAATTACTTCTGGCATTGTTTTGGGAGTATATGAGATGCTAGGAAATTAACTTGTGTCAGCCACATGAAAGGGCTGCATTTCTCTCTGGCCATTTCATTATTTTTGCCTGTATTTTGAACCCATTGACATGTGAGCCCAAGCCAACTCTAATATAAATTTTCTCAGCTCCTTGTTGGGATACTTCAATTCCTTTTTGTAACCTAAAAATAAAATATGGTCACTATATTTTTTGGGGGGGACGTTTTGGGCCACACCCGGTGACGCTCAGGGTTACTCCTGGCAATGCGCTCAGAAGTCGCTCCTTGCTTGGGGGACCATATGGGTAACCGGGGGATCGAACATCAGTCCGTTCTAGACTAGCACAGGCAAGACAGGCACCTTACCTCCAGTGCCAACACCCGGCCCCCAAATTGTTTTGTTGTTTTTGTTTTTTCGGGCCACACCCATCTGATGCTTAGAGGTTACTCCTGGGCTAAGCGCTAAGAAATTGCCCCTGGCTTGGGGGGACCATATGGCGTGCAGGGGAATCGAACAGCAGTCCGTCCTACAGTAGCGCTTGCAAGGCAGACACCTTACCTCTAGCGCCACCTTGCCGGCCCCATTATCTTGACTCTTCAATCAGGTTTCAATTAATTAAATTTTTTTTTTTTGACTTTGTTATTTTGGGTCACACCCAGCGGTACTCCTGGCTCTGTGCTCAGAAATCGTTCCTAGCAGGCACCAGGGACCATGTGAGATGCTGGGATTTGAATCATCATCAGTCTTGAATCACCTGCATGTATGGCAAATGCCCTACCACTGTGCTATCTCTTCAGGCATTTAATTAATTTTGTTTGTTTGTTTTTTGAGTGACACAGAAAGGCATTCATGTTACTCCTGGATCAATGCTCAGAAATTACTTCTGTTAGGCTTGGGTACTGTTTTTCTATGCTGGGAATAAAGCCATCATCCATTGTCAGTCTTGTATAAGGGGAAAACTCAACCATTTTTACTATGCCGTCATTCAACTAAATTCTTATTTGTTTATTTTTGTTTGCTCCATAGCTGGATGCACTTATTAGAAACTCTTGGCTCTGTGCTTAGAAATTACTTTTGCCTAGCTAGAGGGATGCCAGGGATCGAACTAGGTCAGCTGCATGCAAGGCAAACCCCACCCAGGTGTGCTATTGCTCCGCCCTCTCAGCAGATTCTTACATTGTAAATTTGGTTTGATTTTAGAATGCAGATCACCAGTTCAGGATTTCGGCTTTCTGCAATTTACTTTTGGGACAGGATCTCCAAAGAGGAATGGAATGGTGAGATTTGCAAGTTCCAAATCAGCGTTTTTATTGTGGTGTGGGATTTCTCTGTTCTGCAAGCACATGTTTGTTTGTTTGTTTTGGGTTTTTTTAGGGCCACACCCGGTGACGCTAGGGGGTTTACTCCTGGCTATTCGCTCAAAAGTCCCTCCTGGCAGGCACGGGGACCCTATGGGGAACCAGGGGATCGAACCACCGTCCGTCTTAGGTTAGCGCAGGCAAGGCAGGCACCTTGCCTCCAGCGCCACCACCCGGCCCCCAACAAGCACATGTTATTATAAAAGTGGGGCCCTGGGTTCCCTCCCATCACCCCATCTGTGGTGTTTGCACTGCTGGGAGGATCTACTACCCAGTATTGGAAGACGTTTCTGTTAATCTCACCTGAGTGAGGATATCAATTCAATATGTTGTCAAACAAAAAGATATCAATACTATTTTTCACAGTAATGAAACTTTGTGATTTGCGGTGGAAAGGGGTTAGGGAGGGAAGAAACTGTTATTTTGATTTGATGAAATATTTGGTTAAGTGTTATTTTTCTGTTATTTGTTTTGTGTTTGGGACACACCCAATGGTATTCCTAACTGCACTCAGAAATCCCTTCTCACAGGCTCAGGGAACTGTATGGGATGCCGAGGATGGATACACTCTGTGCTACCAGTTAGGACCAGGTCTAGTGTTTAAACTAGCTCAGTTGTTATCAGGATATGTATTTCAGTGGGAAGATTTCCTTCCTGTGTGTGGGGTGATGAATCCCTGAATTTCATTCTTGCCACTGAATATGGTCCATAAACCCTCCAAGTCTGACTGGGAGGACACACAGCTAGAGTAAACATGAGCACTTCCTTTTGGGTGTCCCCATAGTCTGAAAAAAAAAATAAAATGTAAAGTAAACTTATTGATGTTTGGGAAGAATATGCCTATAGTGGGACTGTTATGAATGAGAACCACAGTGCATGTCTGTTCACTGAATCGGTGAAATAGAGACATTCTCACCACGAGACCTTCCACCTCCACAAAATTTGCTAGTGCTAATAGTAATAAATGGGAGTGAGCAGTAGCATAGTGGGTAATGCATTTGCCTTGCACAGGGCACACCAGGGTTCAATCCCTGGTATCCCATTTGGTCCCACCAATACTGTCAAGAATGACCCCTCAGAACCAGGAGTAACTCCTAAGTAACACTGGGTGTGTAAAAAATAAATAAATAAAAGGGTAGGGGCCAGAGAGATAGCACAGCAGGACTGCTGATTGCATGCAGTCAATCCAGAATAGACTGTGGTTCAAATCCTGGCATCTCATATAGTCCCCTCAATTACCAGGAGCAACTTCTGAGTGCAGAGCCAGAAGTAAACACTGAGCACTGCTGGGTGTGGCACAAAACTAAAATAAATTTCTTAAAAAAAATTGATGGGCTCCTGCGCTAGTACTGCAGGCATTTTACTTTCCTTGCACTCAGCCGACCCAGTACTGAGTAGTATAAATAACAGTATTTATTGTTAGAGCTAGGAAACACAGCAAAGAAAATGAAAAACAGAAAAGATTTATTGATCTGTTGGCTACTCTTTTCCCATACAATGGTCTGTGGCAGATACTGCAGAATGTCAAGAATGAAGGGCAGATGCCAGCGTGAACATAGAACCCCACCCAGAGATCTTTACTGTGAAAACCCAATAATTAGTTCGGATCCTTTTCTGCCCCTTTGCTCAGACTATTACCTAACTAAGCATATTTCTTTACTGGATATCTACCTGTTTCCACAAACATTCAAACCTATGGACAATTAGATTATTGTGGTTAAAATCACATCTGGGGGCCAGTTTTTAAAGAAGGAGACTATCAAGGAACAAAGAAGTAATTGCATTAACCTTTGCTATTCCACAGGGAATCAGCCAGCCGTGGTGGGAACGGGTTGATCCTGGGCTCTTGAACAAAGTCTTGAGAGAAGTATACTGCCTGCATGCTGACGGGAGTGAGGATTTATGGGGCATCTGTTCAGGAGGAGGCCAGCATGATGAGAGCATTTTCGCTGTGGATCCCACGTCCACTGGGCACAGCACCCCTACGTCTTCTCTGTCCAGTCCTCGTACAAGGATGATGACGTTGGGGCCACCCTGGGCTGAGCAACTAGAGGTTTCTGGAATCCCCTCACATCAACATTCATACAAGCACATTCCCTGTGGAGTGGAGGGCCCAGAGTGTAAGCATTGTGGGGGGGTCTTCCCATGTACTTGCCATAATGATTTGTCATCAGACACCCTCAATGTACAGAATCCCACTGACGCTCATGGAAGTGAACATGCTCTTTGTCAACCTTCTCACCCAAGTGACCCTAAGGTGGCCTGTATGCAAAAGAAATATCAGACAAGTCCTGCAGGTGGCAAGACCTCTAACCCCTCAGTCTCTACTACACCCAAGAAAATTCAAATAGGAGAAAAGCCGTATACGTGTAAGGAGTGTGGGAAGGCCTTTATTTACTTCTCAGACCTTAAAAAGCACAGGTTTGTTCATAATGGAGAGAGGCCTTATATATGTCAGGTCTGTGGGAAGGCCTTTGCTAAATCCTACAAGCTTTCTACCCACATGAATATTCATAGTGAAAAAAAGCCTTATACATGTCAGGAGTGTGGGAAGGGCTTCAGTCAACCCTTTTGTCTTTCTCAGCACAAGAATACGCATACAGGAGAGAAGCCTTATTCATGTCAGGAATGCGGGAGGGCCTTCGCTCATTGTTCAGGCCTTGCTAACCACTTGACTATTCATACTGGAAAGAAGCGTTATATATGTCAGGATTGTGGGAAGGCCTTTAGTCAAAGTGGAAACCTTTCTAGGCACAAGTATATTCATACAGGAGAGAAACCTTATGCATGTCAGAAATGTGAGAAAGCGTTTTCATCATCATCACACCTTACTACACACATGATTGTTCATACTGGAGAGAAGCGTTATTCATGTCAGGACTGTGGGAAGGCCTACGCTCGATCTTCAGCCCTTTCTGTGCACATGAAAATCCATACAGGAGAGAAGCCGTATTCATGTCAGGACTGTGGGAAGGCCTTCGCTCGACCCTCATCTCTTTCTGAGCACAGGAAAGTTCATAGAGGAGAGAAGCCTTATTCATGTCAGGAGTGCGGGAAGACATTTGCACGCTCCTATAGTCTTTTATCACACAAGAACATTCATACAGGAGAGAAACCTTATATGTGTCAGGACTGTGGGAAGGCTTTTGCTCATTCCACAACTCTTTTATCACATAAGAGAATTCACACAGGAGAAAAACGTTATAAATGTCAAGAGTGTGGGAAGGCCTTCACGCGTTCTACAAGTCTTTATTTACACAGGAAAGTTCATACAGGAGAGAAACTTTAAGCATGTAAACAGTGTGGGAAGGCTTTTGTTTATTTTTTAAGGCCTTATTCACCATGAGAAAATTCATTCTAGAGAAGCACATGAGATGTGTAAGGAATTTGGGAAGACTCTTACTCCTTTTCAAGCCTTTTCTCTTTTTTTTTTTTTTTTTTTTTTTTTTTTTTTTTTTTTTTTTTTTTTTTGGTTTTTGGGTCATACCCGGCAGTGCTCAGGGGTTACTCCTGGCTCCATGCTCAGAAATTGCTCCTGGCAGTCACGGGGGACCATATGGGGCACTGGGATTCAAACCGATGACTTTTTGCATGAAAGGTAAACTCCATGCTATCTCCCGGGCCCCTTCAAGCCTTTTCTTCAGTAAAAAGTTTATAGAGTCTTAATAATGTAAAATGGTTGGCTTTAACCATACCCTACTGGCCTCAGTTTGATTCCTTGAAACTTGTAGGGTTGCTCTTGTATGGAAATAAGAATTCTGAATGCACAGCCAGGAGTAATCTTTGAGCATCAAAACTGTGACCCCCCCAAAAAAAATATTTGCATATGAAAATGGAAATTTGAAATAGATCAGTAGCACAGCTCTTAGGGTATTTGCCCTGCAAGTAGCCAACACAAGTTCAATCCCCACCATCATATGGTTCTTCAAGGAGTTCTACCAGTAGAAGCTGGAGCATTAGCCAGTGGTAGAGTGTTTGCATTGCACACAGCCCATCTGGTATGGACCTGGGTATAATCTCATATGGTCTCCAGAACCTGCCAGAAGTGATTTCTGATCACAGAGCCAGAAATAACACAGTAGAGGACTGTCAGGTGTGGCATAAAACATCTCCCCCCTCCCAAAAAGTCTGACAGGAGTAATCATTAAAGAGCCAGTTCTGTCAGGTATGGCCCCAAGAAAAATAATTTGCATACTAGCCTATGAGAGAGAAACCTTTTGTTTAACATTTTTGTTTTTATGCCATACTGACTATGCTCAGAGCTTAATGCTGGCAGTTTCGGAACCATATGGCATGCCTGGGATGAAACCCGTTAGCCATGTGCAAGGAAAACACTATCCACTGTGATATATATGCCAGGCGTGTGTTTTCACTCAATCCTCAACACTTTTGCAGAACAAGAATACACATATAGGAGTGAAGCCTGATTCATGTCAGGACTGTGGGAAATGCGTAGCACAAAATGATCATCTTGCATTAACTTTATATTTCTCGTGGGCCACTACTAGAGTTTCACAGGGTTACTCCTGTCTCTGTGCTCAGAAATAGCTCCTGCCAGACTTGGGACCATATGCGATGCCATGGATCGAACCCAGGCCTGTCCTGGGTCGGCCACATACAAGGCATACACTCTACCGCTGTGCTATCACTCCAACCCCAAAACCTTGGTTTGAAAAGGTCTTTAGTTCCCCCCAACAACTAGACATCACAATTCTACATAATGACAGAAACCTTTGAAAGATCCTCAACTATTATATAAAGAAAAATTTATATTGGACAGATCTATATGTATAGAATGTGGTAACAACACACTTCAGTTCTGAAGCTTGACTACATAACATGCCAATGGAGCCAGAGCTAGATTTTACTTAGTTGGATGTTTGCCTTGCATATGGCTAATGGACTTTGATGTGCAGCATTCCATGTGATCCCTCATGCATGACTGGGAGTGATCCCTGAGTACAGTCAAGAATAATTGCTGAGCAATGCCAGATGTGGGCAGAACCAATAAACTAAAGAGAAACCCTCATAAGGATGGAAGGAGTGTGGTGAGGCCTCTTCCCAGCTTTTAGACCATTAGAATCCTGGGTAAATTCACAGTGTTGTGAAGCACTACACATATGTGTGGAATGAGGGAAAGGCTTCTAACACTTGCTCAGCATTCAGGAAACACAGTGAGTTCTTGAAACTCTAGGTATGTAATGAATGGGAAGTTTTCAGTGTAGGCCTACGCCATATTGTTAATCACAGTTTGATATTCTCATGGCAATCGCCTAAAATCACTTCAATATCCTAGTAATCTCCCTGACTCAAGTTCATTTTTCACATCAGAGGCAGCAGAAATGTTACCTCTGGAGTGCTTGCTGCTGGCATTGTTGAGAAGGTGCCAAGGCCAAAGGGTCCTACAGGAAATGGGCCTGCACCAGGATTGTTGCCCTGGTCGCAGCCAGGTCCTCACTTTTTCCAGTCTTTGTACTGCCTCAGTCTGATAATAGAATTGTCTGAGAGATGGGGAATTGCGGGATGGTGATTGGAAACCAAGTAAAGTAATACAAATAGGCAATGACTTGGGGCTGTATTTGTCATTCTTTGTTCCAACTCTACTTGGTGTCTGGGCTACTGGTTCAAGGGGTCTTTGTAGAGAGCAACCAAAGACTGTACAGTGAGTCCTAGTTTTTCCTTACCTTTTGGGGAGCTACTCCTGGCTCTGCACTCTTAGTCATTGTGATTTTTATTAGATGAACTGTAAATTTGACTAATATTTAACCACACTTTGTCACTTAAATCCATATTCCTATGAGAAGGTCTGTTTGTGCATGGAAATGGAAAACTGGGTTTCATGGTTGTCACAGTATGTGAGTCCCCAAACCTCACCAGGTTGATCACAGAGCACAAACCAAGAGAAACCATGAGCTCTCCCTCTTGAGGCACCCATAAACTAAAAACAAATGACACAGATCTAAATAAAATTTTAATTAGATAAATGAAAATGTTAAACTCATTGATGAAGTATTCAATTTTATAATTTTAACTAAATAAATGAAAAAGTTAAACTCATTGACGAATGAATAAATAAAAAACTCGTTGAAAGAATGTGCCTATAGTGAAATATTTACTTTTTCTTTGAACCATAGCTGGCTATATTCAAATGTTCCTTCTACCTCTGCAATCAGAAATTACTCCTGGCTGGAAAGGAGTACCATCCGGAGGGGATATTTGAAATTAAACTGCACTGGGAGTTTGCAAGGAACGCACCTTCCCTCCTATATATTGCTCTGGTCCTAATGGGATACATGTTTTATGTGGCAAATATAGTCCTTTTCATTTATGTGTGGGGGATTCCACCTGGCCTTTAGACATGTAATCAGTGGCACCAGACTGACCTAACCAACCACCAAACCTGGATGGCACTGCCCTGGTATTCCCAAGTAGGAGATATAAGTGGATTGAGAAAAGAAGACAGGAATGACAGCCCAATAGGGAGGGTGTTTGCTTTTTATGCAGCTAATCCAAATTTGATCTAAGGCATCACATATGGTTCTCAACGCCTGCCAGAAATGATTCCTGTATAGCTACGAGTAACCCTTGAGCACCATAATATGTGGCCCCAAAACCAATAGATTTACACATCTGTGCTTCTTCTATAATTGAGACATTCTCACAACTCAGGCCTCTGCACATTTGTAAAATTTTTTCATCCTGGGGCCAGAGAGATAACAGTGGTACTGTGTTTGCCTTGCATAAGACCAACTGCTGAGGGACCCTGTTTGATTGCAGGCATCCCACATGGTCTCCCAGCCTACCAGGGGCGATTTCTGAGTGTAAATCCAGGAGTATTCCCTGAGTGCCACTGGGTGTGGACCCCAAATCAATCAATAATGTTTTAAAAAAAATAGGGGCTGGGTGGAGAGAGAGCACAGCAGTAGGGTGTTTGCCTTGCAAGCAGCCAGTCCAGGATGGATGGTGGTTTGAATCCCGGCATCCCAAATAGTCCCCAATGCCTTCCAGAAGCGATTTCTGAGTACAAAGGCAGGAGTAGCCCCTGAGCACTGCCAGGTGTGACCCAAAAACCAAAGGAAAAGGGGCCCGGGAGATAGCATGGAGGTAACGCATTTGCCTTTCATGCAAAAGGTCATCAGTTCGAATCCCGGTGCCCCATATGGTCCCCCGTGCCTGCCAGGGGCAATTTCTGAGCATGGAGCCAGGAGTAACCCCTGAGCACTGCCAGGTGTG
>PVKC010028313.1:0-15467 GCA_004027635.1 Crocidura indochinensis
CCTTCCCCTCCCTTCCCCTCCCTTCCCTTTCTTTCTTTTTGATTTTTGGGTCACACCCACAGCTCTCAGGGGCTACTCCTGGCTCTACGCTCAGAAATCACTCCTGGTAGGCTTGGGGACGATATGGGATGCCGGGATTTGATCCACCATCCTTCTGCATGCAAGGCAAACATCTTACCTCCATACTATCTCTCCGACCCCGCAGATAGTTTTTAATAGGTGTGTGTTGGGGAGTCTCCAGTATATTGATAATCTACTCTTAGCAAATATCAACTATATAACTTTAAGAGTAGTCACTATGGTGTTAAATTTCCAAAACATTAATCTTCATAAATGAAGACTACATATGGTAAACATCTCCCAATTTTCCCTGACATCTCTTCCCTGAAAGCCACCATTCCATTTTCTTTCGGGTCTATGACTTTGACTTTTTCAGATTCCAAATGGAATAATTATGGCAGTTTTTGTCTTTGCGTGCCTTGTTTATTTCATTTAGGATAATGCCCTCCAGGTGTATCCATGTTTTCACAAATTGCAGAATCTTTCTTTTTATGGCTAATTATATATGCTTTAAGTGTCTCACATACCAATTATTATTCACATGCAACAACAAATGATGTCACTTTGGTCAAATAAATTAACATTAACTGTGAAGTTGGATAATATGAAAATGTTCTCATTTTCATTAGAAAAATCAACAAACAAAATAAGTGTCTGTGATGAAATTTTGTAAAATTTCATCATCATATTGGGTAATGATGAATTGCAAATGGAGACGTGAACAGTTTTGGTCATCTTGGACTATGTCGAATGAATGTACACATCTTGAGAAATTCCTAAGTCCCAGACAAACAGAAATAGTGGTTAGTGCAGCTCAATTACTGATTTTAAAGATAGTGTGCAATCTTTTTCTTGTAAATAGACATAATTGTTTAGCTTACTAATAAGGCATCAGGTATGTCATTTAAATTTAATCTCATTTTTCTATCTCTGTACCTAATGACTCACAAATAATTTGATAATCTTTGAACTGAGCTCCCTTTTTTTGTTCCACACATCTTTTTTTTTTTTTTTTTGGTTTTTGGGTCACCAATATCTTAAATGTTCATGTTTCCAAATAGCAAGCATATTAAAAATAATTGTACATTAGGAAATATATTTATGATTAGAAAATTTAATTATTGTCTAAAATAAAATGTATTTATTTTATTTATCATCGAGCTCTTTAATACCATTTTAAATGACTAAAATCTATTACTGCATTTACTAAATTTTACTAAATACATTATGATATAAATGAAGCTTTCATGAGTTGGACATGATAATATAACAATTGTGAAAATATCTTGGTTTTAAATGAATAAAAACAAATTATAAAATGAAAAAATTATTTTTGGTTTTTGCATGTATTAATTATTTAATCAATGTAATTTTTGTAGTGGCTTGCCTAAATTGATATTCTAGTGATTTTGTACAAAGAAATTAAATTCACTTAATAAGACTAATTTATCAAATAAATCTAAAGAAATATTTTAGCATAATGTACCAATCGGTTTTATCTATTACCATTTTTCAAAAAGGTTTGCTTTTACTATGCTCTATCATATTAAAAGTATCTTCTAAAGTTTATCACACTTAATACATTTAAATTTACGTGTTCATTTAATTCAGCAATTAAATAATAAAAATATTTAAGTATTATGGGTATATTTTAAAATAATTTTCTGTCTGTAGTTGAGATCATCAAGCAAATTTCTAGTTAGAAAATATCTAAATTACTCAGACTCCTGCTAAGGAAAGATGTGCACTGTAGCAATTAGGACAGTTAATCAGTTGGATTTGTCATCTAAAGGGGAAAAATCATTAGCAAGGCACTGGGTGGCCAATGACAGCTTAAATACTTATAAATAACAAAAGTGTTAGCTCCTACATTTAAAAATGGATAGGTTGAACGACTTTGCAATTTTATTTTTTGATTTATGTCACTTTGCAAAATTCTAAACACTTGGAAACTCGTCATACATATTTTTTTTTAAATTCACAATACTTAAAGATGATGCTGAAAAATGTTACAAAATCTAACTGCATACACTCTCAGAACCTTATTGGTGCAAACTATTTTCTCTTATATATTTGATTTGCATTTTCCTGATAATGAGTGATGATCAGCTTTTTCTCATGTCTTTTTATTGTCTTTATGTATTTGTGACAAATTTAATAATTTTTCCTGATATATATTTTTAAAAATCTGTTTGCTGAGTTTTTCTTGGTTTTTGTTTGTTTGTTTGTTTGTTTGTTTGCTGAGTTTTGAGAGAGCTTTATGCAACTAGTATATAATAAATAGAAATTCTACTGAAAATTTGTCTAGACCAATATTATCTTGACATCAAAAACTGAGACATTACGAAAAAGGAAAATTTCAGAGCATTATTTCTGATGAAGTCGAATGTAAATATTCTAAATAAAATGCTAGTAAATTGACTGCAATAAAACAAAATTACAAATCATAATCAGGTGTTTTTTACGTTAGGGATACAAGAATGTTTCATTATATGCAAATGAAATGAACAGCCTATTCATAAAAGGAAGAACAAAAACTATGTTTACACCCTAGATGCAGAGAAACAATTGACAAGATCCAATATCAATTACTGGTACTACTTTCAGCAAAATGGATATTGAAAAAATTTATCTTGGTATAACAAAGGCATTTACAATAAATTTATAGTTAGCCTCATTATTAAAGGTGAAAGACTTAATATCTTTTCTCTATGGTTTGGCAAGGATGCTCTCATTCATTGCTCTTCTTGCTCTACAACATACTTTTTTTTTAAATCAAAGATTAACTGTTAGTATACTTGGAAATTTCTCTGGGTTTTTAATTCTTTTCCATTGATATGACTGTTTTCTCTTACCATTTTTCTTGATAATTATAGCTTTAAAATATAGCTTATATTTGGAGTAAAAAGAAGCCTTCCACCTTTCTCCCAGAATTGTGTTGTCAATTCAGGATGTTTTATTACTCCATATAAATTTAAACATAGATAGGGTTTATATCTTTAAAAAATGGGATGGTGTGTGTGTATTTGTTTGTTTTGGATAGATGTATTTGCATTTCTTTATGTATTCTTTTATTTCTCTTAATAGTGATTTTTAGTTTTTTGTGAATGTTTTAACAGTTTGTTCTGCTGATTTCTAAGAACTTGATTGTTTGAGGGAAAACTGTAAATGGGATTTAAAAATATACTCTGGAATCAGAGAAAAATTATAAATAAATATGAAATATATAGATCTAACCATAGTAGTCACTGAATTGAAATGTACTTTATATATATAGTAAATAACCTAAAATTTACAAGAATATTATTTCCCTTTAATATGTAAATTATTGACAATTTGCTAAGATATGAAATTTTTTAAAAATTTAAAGAAAATTGGAAATAATATAAAGGTCTATTTATATTATTTAAGCCTCCTAAACTAGCAGATATATGTAAAAGGAAAATATCAGCAACCTTTTAAAGGAAGAGGTAGTAATGAAAATAACATTTAATATATGCACATATCATAAATCTCATAAGTGGAATCATCATACAGATTAAGATTAAATCTCCTTAATCATACAAATGCTTTCCAATTCAAGTCCATAGTGATAGCACACTCTAAGGCATTTACCTCGCATGCTGTCTATCCTGATGGATATGGGTTCCATTCCTGACATCCTATATGGTCCCCCAGCCTGCCAGGAGGTATTTCTGAGCACAGAGCCTGGAGTAACCATTGAAAGCTGCGAGGTGTGGCTCAAAAATAAAACAAAAACAAAAACAAAAAAACCAAAATACCACATCAATACCACCAACAAATCCAATTTCTAAAAAAAAAAAAATAACTTTGAGTGTTTTTGTTCTTTCTAAAAATGCTATTATATCGATGTAGTTTTAAGCTGAGTGCAAATAATCATGTTTAGGTTTCTATAATAATAAAAATTCTGAATTGAGTAATTTACAGGTAATTTACATTTATTTCTGAAAGTTCTAGAATTAGCATGTTAAAAATTCTGAGTAGAATTGGTGTTTGATGAGGAGAGTTTATGTTCTGGAAGTTTGTTTACATGGCAGTCTTACAATTTCAGTAGAATATATGCTGAATTAATGGTCTTTAATTGCAAAAGACAAAATGGATGCTATTACTATAATAACAAATGGAAGGGTAAAACAAAATAATTGATTTAAATACTATTATCACAGCTGTTTTCTTATAGTTTTCTATCCACGATGAGTGCAGCATACAGAAATACTTGATCTTTTAAGACTTGTTTCTTTCTTTATTCCTATTTTGGTGATGTTTGACAGTCTCTGTTGCGTGTTATGATGTCTTGTATTAATTTGCAGCTCCATGATTATTAGTGAAGTGGATCATTTTTTATATGCCTTTGACCATCTGTAATCTTCTTTGAGGAAATGCCTGTTCATTTCTTCTCCCCATTTTTTAATAAGTTAGATTTTATTTTTTAAATTCTGTCAATACCTTGTATACCTTAGATATTACTTATCTGATGGAAACTGGGCAAATGGTTTGTCCCATTCCGTGGATAAACTATTTTTTTTTTGTGGGCTACATCCTGTGATGCTCAGGTGTTACTTCTGTCTATGCTCTCAGAAATTACTCCTGGTTTAGGGAAACATGTGGAATGCTGGGGATCTAACCTAGGTCTGTCCTGGGTAAGCTACTTGCCAGGCAAATACTGTACTGATGTAATATCACTCTGGCCCTACTGTGGGTGAACTTTTTACTTTAGTTGATCTCACCTTTAAAGTGTAGAATATTCTCAATTTGATGTAGCTACATTTGTTTATCTCTGCTTTCACTTGTTTGGACAGTGGTGCTTCCTCCTTGAAGAAGCTTTTATCTCAATGTTATGGAGTGTTTTGCCTATGTGTTCTTCTATATATCTTATAGTTTCAGATCTAATATGAAGGTCTTAAACCATCTTGTTTTTACTTTTTGTGCATGCATGGTGTTAGATAGAAGTCTGAGATTTCACTTTTCTGCATGTGCCTGACCAGTTGGCCCAATACACTTGTTGAAGAGGCTTTCCTTGCTCCATTTTGAGTTTCTTGCCCACTTTTCAGAGAATAATTGCTGAAGTATTAAGTAATTATTAACCAAAAAGTAATTTATTGAACTACAAGGCTATAATCATTAAAAATCTTGGTACTAGAATAAAGATGACCTTCAGATCAATAGAATAGATTTGAGGTCTATAGAATAATCTCAAGTCTATTCTATAGATCGGAGGTTCTGAAGTACAGTTCGGTATTGGGGAAAGTGATGCCTTCAATATATTTTCAAAAAATATTTCCCTTAGATTTGCTTTAGCTTTTCTGGGGTGTGTATTTTTCCAAATGAATTTCAGAAGTGTTTGATCTCCATCTTTGAAGATTGTCATGGATATCCGTAGAAGTTTTCTGGAAAATATTTTAAATAAGATAGACTCTTTAATCACATTTTCATCTGATTTATCATTTAATAAAAGTATATAACCAATTTTGTAAGTAAACTTTTAATTGAATCACTATGAGACACATAGTTACAAAACATATGACTGAGTTTCGGTCATACAATGTCCAACATCCATTCATTCATCATTGCACATTTCCTATCACTAATGTCTACTATTTTTCTCCTCTGTTCCCTTTACCTTCTTTTCCTCTATTTTTTTCATTTTAAGCACTAAAGCTTGCAAAAATTTTATCAGTTGCATCATACACATCACTTTATATATTTTTTAGCATCCAGCTCTTGTCCAGGGTGATTATTTACAACTATCATTGTCACAGTGGTTTTTTTATGGTTTTGGGCAGCGCTCACCCGGCAGTGTTCATGTTAATACTGACTCTATGCTCAGAAATTGCTTCTGGCAGGCTCGGCGGACCATATGCAGTACCAGGATTCGAACCACCGTCCTTCTGCATGCAAGGCAAACGCCTTCCGTCCATGCAATCTCTCTGGCCCCAATGGTCCCTTCTCTATCCTAATTGCAATCTCCTTATATTTGTGGCAAGGTTAGCTTTCTTCTATAAACCTTAGTCCTCCCATTCTCATCTCTACTGTCTTTGATATTATTATCATGCTATCATTTAATTTAATATTTCACAAATTATTGTAATCATTTTATTCCTATCTCATTCCCTCTCACTCATTTCAGTCAGCTTAATATATTCCATCAATATATAGGCACATTGAGTGACTTCATTTTTCTTAAAAGATAGATGGTATTCATTCGGGTAGATGCACTATTGTTTCTGCATCTACTCATCTGTTCTCAAGCACTTGGTTTATTTCCCGATTGTGACTATTGTGGATAGTACAGCAGTAAACATAAGAGTGCAGATGCCCTTTCTGTACTGTATCTTTTTTTGGTCTCTAGTATATATTTCCAGGGGTGCTATTGCTGTCTTATATAAGAATTCAGTTTCTAGGTTTTTGAAGAAGTTTCATGTTGTTTTCCAACTACCAACAGTGAATGTTTGTCCTTTTTTGCCCATATCTGTGCCAGCACTGTTGTTCTTATTCATTTTTGATGTGTGCCAATGTCTGTGGTATAAGATAATATATCATTATTTTGATTTGCATCTCCCTCATGATTAACAATGTGGAACATTTTTTTCTTGTGCCTTTTTTGTCACCTGCATTTCCTCTTGGGAGGAATTTTCTGTTCATCTCTCCTCTCCATTTTTTTTGAAAGGCAAGGGATTTTTTGCATAATTTCTTTTTAGCCACCATCTCTATTATATTGGTTTACTGTTTCTAGGAGTTGTTTTGTGGACCATTTAGTGTGTTCAATGCATACAATCATGTCATCAACAAACAGAGACAATTTGACTTTTTCTTTTTCAGTATTGATCCTTTTGGATTTTTTTTCTTGCTTGACTGTGGTTGTTAGGACTTCTAATAAGATGTTGAATAAGAGTGGAGACAATGTTCAGACTTTCCTTATGTCTTACCTAAGTGAAAATGCTTTTAGTTTTCCACTGTTAGAATAATATTGTTTATGGACATTTTATAGATAGATATTATTATTTTAAGGATGATTTCTATTTGAGGGTGTTAATCACTACTGGGTTTTATATTTTGTTCAAAGTTTTCTTTGTGTTAATTGATATAATCATATGCTTTTACTCTTTGCATTCATTGATATAGTGTCAGATGTTAATTTATTTGCATATACTGAACCATACTTTCATCATCAGGATGAAAGCCTCCAAATCATGATGTATGGTTTTTTTTAACTGTTTTATTGGATTCATTTTGTTAAGATTATGTTGAGAATTTTTTAATCCACATTCTTCAGGGGAAATGATCTGAAAATTTTTCTTATGGTAGAGTCTCTTTCTCTCTGTTAGCTTGGTTATCTGTAATATTAGTTTCTTAAAGGGTATAATGGAGAGTTTCCACTTATTCAATATTGTAAAAAGTTTAAAGATGAAGGGCAGTAAATCACTTAATGTTTGATAAAACTCATTTATAAACCCATCTGGTCAGAACTTTTATTTTTGGGGAGATTCTTAATTACTGTTTCTATATCCTTGCTTGTGATTGGTCTTTTCAGGCTATCCACATCCTCATTTACTTTGGGGATATTACATGTCTTTAGAAATTTGTGCATTTCTTCTAGGTTCTCTAGATTCATAGAAAAGCTAGAGAGTAATGCTGTTCATAATAAGTTCTCATGCTTTTGATTTCTGAAGGTTCTGCTGTAGCTTATCCTCTTTCACTTCTCATCCAATTTATTTTAGCATTTCTCCTTTTCTCCTTATTAGTCGTTCCAGTAGTTTATCTTATTTATTAGCACATGGTTTCATTAATTCTTTATCTTTCTTGATTTTTGATAATCATTTATTTCTGATTTTTTAAATTTATTTTCCTCTACTGTTTGGATTCTTTTGTTGTTGGGTTTTCAATCAATTAAGGCATGTGATTAGGTTGTTGATTTTAGCTTTTAATTCTTTCTTTATATATGTCTGTATTGTTATGAGTTCTCCTTTTATTGTGTTTTTATCCTGCTTCTATTGTATTCCATATATTTTGGTAACCTGTTTCATCATTATCTTCTTCTCAAAGAACCTTTTTATTTCTTTCTTGATTTTTCTCTTTGATTAAAATTATTAATCAGCTTGTATTCAGACACCAGGTGTTAATGTTTTCCACATCTTTTCATGGTAAATATATGTGTCACTGTGCTCTGACAGAATGCCTAATATGTTTCTTAAATTTGTTAATTAATATAAATTAAATTTATGTCCTAAAATCTGATTTATCCTGGCGATTGCTTTAGAAACACTTGAAAACATGTATTTAGCATTTTGAAGATATAAGTCCCTAAACAAATTCATCATTCCAAAATCTTTGTTTCTCATTTATAAATCTTTTGTCCTTACTGATATTCTGCCCAGTAGGTCTAGCCAGTTGTGAGAGTGGTATGTTGAAATCTCCCACTATCACGTGTTAATTAATGTGTTTCTCTAAGGGTTGTGAGCAGAAGTCTTACAGTCTTTGCTAGCCCAACATTTAGTGTATATATATTGATTAGAGTTAATGCTGCTTGGTTTATTTTTACACTAATCAATAAAGAGTGTTCATTCTTGTCTCTAATTACTTTGTTTAGGTTGACAAAAATTTGATCTGATATGGCTTTCCTAGCTTTTCTCCTCCCAGGCCTGTATATTTTTTTCCATCCATTACACTAATATTGTATGTATTCTGAGATTTTTTTTTGGTCTTGTTATTGTTGTTTGTTTTTTTGAGTTCTTTTTTTTAATTTTTATTGTGACTGAAGTGCATTACACAGAATTATTTATGGTACATGGTGACATTGCATGAAAGGCATTCCCACCACCAATGTTGTCCTCCCTCCACTCCTGTTCCCAGCGTGTCTCCCATATCTCCCTCCTTTACAAAACCCCAAGAATACTATTGCAACTGGTCTCCACTTTACAGCTTGTTGTATATTGGATATCTATTCTGTTGTCTTTGACTTTGGGTTTGGTGTTCCAGTCTGATCACTTGTTTTTTCACTACATATTCATATGACTGGTCCCGGTATCATCATCCCCCCCTCAATTTATGAGGCTGAATGATTCAAGTTATGTGATTCTGTTGGAGATAAAAAAGGTTAAGGGAAATAGAAGAAAAAATTACCAAAAAAAATGCACCCAGCCAAAAATAAAATCACCAAATAATATCCACAAGAGTGACACAGAAAGAAAAAAGTGGAACAAAAAAGAGAAGGAACATAATATCAAAAACAAACAAAACAAAACAAGGAAAAGTACTGCTCGAGTGCCAGGGTTTGGTGTTCCCCCACTTTTTTTTTCCCACATAGGCACAGTAAGTATTGGGGAAGGATGGAAATTCCTGTGGCCTAAGAGATTCAGGGTTTCTCCACTCTTGAAGCATACTGTCATGGGAACAACCATTGGCTCCATATATACTCATTGCCATATCCTAGGGTTTTTATTGTGGTGTCAGGAAACTTTCTTCTCAGTTGTGGATGAGAAAATCAGGCCACTGTAGCTAGCAATCTTGGTATTTACGCAGGTCCTAGGACAAGGAGTAGGATAGAGTCTTTACAGTTCTAGAGGTTCTGTTCCATCATTGTTGTTTGTTCAGTCTTCTGTATCATGTGCTCCATGTTTTTGCTCAGTCCCTAATCTGAAGTCTAGGAAATAATTGTTCCAAAGGTTCTGCTCAGTCTCTGTTGTCAAAATTAGGCCTCTGTACTAAGAAATCTTGATTTTTTTTTAAGAGTCCTGGGCTATAGCGTAAGGTAGGATTTTCTTTGTTGGTCTCAAGGTAAATTCTGTCCAGTCACGGTTGTCAAAGTAAGTTTTCTGTAGTTAGGACTCTTATTTTTCATAGTTCAAAGGATGATACAACTTCTGATTTCCACTTAGTGTTAGCTGATGTGATAGGACCTCCTGGTCTTAGGTCAAGTTGTCATTTCCTCTCTGTCCTCGTCATGTTAACACTGGCACAAGTAAATCTCCCAACGGAGCTTAGTTCCTGGTGTTGTTTCAGGGAGCTGTTTAAGTTCTATGTCTGGGATATAGGGTTTGAGATTGAACTAACATTGTCCAATCTCGTGGAGACTGAGTTTGTATCCACATGACATATGTCCAGGATAGGAGGCATCCTTGTGTAAAAAGTCTGAGTCCTTATCCTTAGAAGATATGACGTTTGCCTTTGATGCAAAAGGTCATCGGTTTGAATCCCGGTGCCCCTTATGGACCCCCGTGCTTGCCAGGAGCAATTTCTGAGCATGGAGCCAGGAGTAAGCCCTGAGCACTGCCGGGTGTGACCCAAAAACCAAAAAAAAAAAAAAAAAAAAAAAAAAAAAAGATCTTGTTTCTGTGTCTATGAGTTCCCCTTATTTACTGTGCCTATGCAAAAACGTATGGTGTCCTTTTGTATTGCTGATGCTATTCTGGGTAAGGATGACAGGTTGTACACACAGTATCTGTGGTCTGGTCTGAGCTTTTATCCCAGGTAAGATGTTTTCTTGGTTTTTGTGCCAAGCAGCACCAAAGCTAGTGAGGATAGAGAAAATATGTATATATAAAAATTAAAACAAATAAATAAAACTGAAATAAAAATAAATTAAAAAAAAGAAAAAGAAAAAAAAGGTATTAGATGAAAACCAGTATGGAATTAGGCTACCTGTATGTTTAGAAATATACATCTCAAGATGCAGTACTATAAATGTATTAAGCTTACATAGGCAATATAGGCCTCACAGTTAGGTCTTTTGAGAGATTCTTCTGGAGAGTAAAAGTCAAGGCATTTTTTTCATATCACAGACTTTAGCTAGGGTTTTTGCTGAAGCAGATTCTGCTATCATGCGACAGTCCACAATTTGATGGGTGTGAAAGGGGCCACAAAGCTTTAGTCAGCAGGAGTGTTGGTTGTGGTTATTCTGAGATTTTTAGATGTGTTTCCTGTCAGCAGTAACTGGGCGAGTTTTGTTTCCTGATCCATCTTGACACTGTGACATTTGACGGAAGTGTTTAGTACATTAACATTCAAGGATATCATTGACATAAGGGTTGTTAAACCATTATTTTTTTGTAAATTGTTGCTTCTTTCAGAATCAGTTTGGTTATTGTAAATATTGCAATCTCTTTTTAGTCTGAGAATTTTTCTATCCCTCCTTTTCATATAAATGAGAAGTATACTGGATAGTGAACTCTAGGTTGAAAGCTTCTTTCATTTAGTAATTTAAATATGTCATCATTAAATTCAATTTTTTATTAATCAATTAATATAATTGTTAATTTAAATATGAAATATCAAATATATCATTCTATTTTTTTTCTTGCCTGGACGATTTCATATAAGATATATGTTGTGATTCTTATATTCGTTCCTTTATATTTAAGATTTTTCTCTCACTGTTTGAAAAAGGTCATCTGTCTGTTTGGTTTTTCTATTTTGATTACTATAGTCTTGGTATTTCTTTTTAATCAATTTTATTTGCTAATCTTTTGGCCTCTTGAACTTGTGCAGCTGCTTCCTTTCAGAGAGTGGGGAAGTTCTCTGTTTAAGTCCTTATTGACCAGGCTCAAGCATGTTTATGGGCTTTCAAATATAGCTAGATATCACTTCATTTTTTATTTATTTTTTAGTTTTTGCGTCAAACTCAGTGATGCTCAGGGGTTACTCCCTCCCCGATATGCACTCAGAAATTGCTCCTGGCTTGAGGAACCATATCGGATGCCAGGATAATCAAACTGCCATCTGTCCTAGGTTAGAGCGTGTTAGGCAAACACCCTACTGCTTGTACCACCTCTCGGGTCCTTTGCTTTCTTTTTGATGGACATCAAATATAGCTAGATTTTGCTTCCTTTTTGTGACTACGGTTAAGTTCCTTTTATGGGTGTTAATGGAATTTTAGATTTCCAGTTTCTTGAGAAGAGATGTGTTGAATTGTTTCTGCATTTGCTTTTCAGATTATTTTTCTTTCCTCTGCAGAAATAACTGCTGAGAAAATTGTCAACTAGTTGCTCTGTTGGTTTAACTGAGTTTGAAATTGTATACTGTCAGAAAAATGAGTACCAAGTCCCACCTAATGATGAACAGTAGATGTATTTAGTAATATATTGAGGTTTTGAATGTAGACAGATATCAGAGCTGACAAATTTCTAGTCAAAAGGGGGTCAGGGTGGTGCTGATATGAGGGCTTGTACTTCCAGTTTGTGGGTAGTGTTTGGGGCATGCAATTTGACTAAAGGGCATATCCCAACAACCTTAGTCGTATTTTACCACATTTCCCTGTATCTTTCTTTAACATTTTCTCATTAGATATCCTCATATGATTAAACTTAATTTTCCTACTCATTTACTTCTGAGATAGCATCATAATTCAAATTAAACCTTACATGAACATATTTGAAACTTCAATGACTATGCTAGGAAATACTTCTATAAAATGAACCTATTACATTTATCCTATTCTACCCACATTTATACTATGTCTTAATTTTTTTTTTTGAATTACAAGTCTTTCACACTATTTTTAAGGTACATAGTGACAGTGTATTAGGGCCATTCCTACGACAAGCATTGACCTCAATTCGCCACTGTTCCCAGTATGCATCCCATTGAGTTTGGTGTTTTGTTCTGATCATTTTCACTCAATGTTCATGTGACTTCTTGCTCCTGGAACTATTCACTTTTTTCCCCTTAATTTATGAGAAAAAGATGATTCGGGGCCAGAGAGATAGCACAGTGGTAGTGTGCTTGCTTTGAAAGCAGCTGACCTAGGACAGACCTTGGTTCGATTCCCATAAAGTCCAAAAGTCAGGGGCAATTTCTGAGTTCATACCCAGGAGTAACCCCTGAGCATCATTGGGTGTGGCCCCCAAAACAGAACATAAACAAATTCAAGTTCTGTGGCTCTGTTTGAAAAGATAATCTGGGAGGAGTCCATCTAAGAGCTTTCAATATCAATTTAAAAGAAGAAAGGGGGAAAAGAAAAAAAAGAGAAGAAGCAATGTCAAAATACACATTAGCCACAATAAACAACTACTAAACAACAACAACATAAAAGGAAAAAGCGAAGGAGGGCTGGTGTGATGAAGTTTTATGCCTTTAAAAAAATATTTTTTTGCACAGGCATAGTAAGTATTGGGGAAATTAGAAAGGAAATTTCCTTGGACTAAGAGATGCAGGGTTTCTTTTGAAGCACACTGTCATGGGAACTGGGAACAACTACAGGTTCTGGACATGCTCTTCATTGAATCCGAAGGTCTTTTATGGTGCCTAAATTTTTTCTGTTCAATGGTGGCTAACAATATCAGTCTCTGAAATTAAAATCATGGTATTTTACACATGTCATTGGAACAAAGTCTAGGATAGAGTTTTTCTTTATGATTCTAGAAGTTCTGCTTTGTCACGTTTGTTGTAGTCAGTATGCTGTACTTAATGATCATGGTTTTTGCACAGATTTTAGGATGAAGCCTAGAATATAGTCTTTCCTATGGCTCCAGAACTTCTAAGTTTTTGTTGTCAAAGTCAGAATTCTGTAATTAGGGGTCTTGGTTTTTTATTCAAATCCTAGGCCAAAGCCTAGGCTAGGGTATTTCTTATTGGACCTAGGAAAGTTCTGCCCAGTAGCAGTTGTCAAAGTTAGTCTTCTGTAATTTGTGATCTTGGTTTTTAGGCATATCAAGGACTAAGTGTATTCTGATTTCATCTTACCATTAGGTGATGAGGTAGGGCAACCTGCTCTAAGATCAAGCTGTTGCTGAGATGCCATATCAACCTGGCACAAGTTGGTGTAGCAGGAGGATTAGGAACTCTCATGGGGTATTATTGCAGGAAACTGTAGGTTCAACACTACAGGATGGGACCTAGGATTCGGGGTTCGATGGTCACTGTAGGATTACATGAATTTAAGACAAGTTCCCATGGTTAGGTCTTAATTTTTATCTTTGTATTCAAAGTGAAAATTTAGCAGGTAAATCTAGTCCCACTGAATTAAAATATCATAATTTTCTATGTTAAAAACACAATTTGTTGTTATAATATTATTTTGAATTGCAACTATTTCTCACAGTTTAGAAATATTTGTAAAAGAGAAAACATTTGAAACAAGGGAGAAGTGTCAAATAACTACAGAAAGTTGATTGCTCTGAAAGACTTCAATAAAGTATGTTAATTAAAACCTGCAGTCAAGCCTCCTCAGCTGTTTGTTAGTTGACAAAAGCACTTCAAAAACAGTCTGAAGAGATTATATGTTTTACATTAGGGAGCAATTAAAAAGTCAGTAATATATCAATCATTTGAAATAGAAATATTAAAATCTAAATTGTTTTTTAACAAGATTCAATACAATCATCTTAAATATAGACATTGTAACCTATTCTCAGGTAGTATGCTAAAGTCTAATCTATAATGACATAGTTGTTATAAAGCAAGCAAGTGAAGAAATAGGTATTCTTATTCTAGATTTTGTTTCTATTACTTGCTTTAGTAATAATAAGTATGAAATAAATCTCCAAAATTGAAGAGGTAACATAGATTATTATTTAGTATATATAAAATAAAATGCCTCACAATAAATAGAAGCATTTTGTATAAAGTCATTAGTAGAATGATAATACACAGACAACTTATTTTCATACTTACTCTACATATTTGTAAATTGTTGGTTTTATTTGCAATAGAAGATATAGTAAATATATTCATTTTAATAGTCAATGAGATTTTACAGTCCCACTAAATTTGCTATTGATAGCATATGGCGGGGATGCGGCATGAAAGGCATTCTCATCCACTGTTGTTGGAAATGCCCCCTAGTCAAACCACTATGGAGAACAGTCTGGAGAGTGCTTAAGGAACTCAGAATCGAGCTGCCATTTGACTCAGCAATTGCTCTCCTAGGTATCTACCCCAAGAAGAAAAGACATACGTCCCAAAATATGTGTGCACCCCAATATTTATCGCAGCACTCAGCATAATAGCCAAGTCTTGGAACCAACCTCGATGCCCAACAACAGATGAGTGGATCATTAAGATGTGGTATCTATACACAATGGAATGCTACATGACAGTCAGAAATGATACAATCACAGACTTTGCAGCAACATGGATGAACCTACAACATATTATCTTAAATGAAGCAAGCCAGAAGATGAAAGATAAACACAGAATGGTAGCACTATTCTGAAGCACCTAGAAACTACACCATATATACAACTAATATTCAAAGATCAAATAATAGGAACAAACAGAGTAGAAACTCCAAACACTATAACATTACACATATTCTGGGGAGTAATGCCCAAAACACAAGAAAGAGGAACAACATACACTTTCGACCACACATTATACCATAAAGAAATCAGGAACAGGGGCTGGAGAAGTGGCACTAGAGGTAAGGTGCCTGCTCTGCAAGTGCTAGCCAA
>PVKC010028314.1:0-15483 GCA_004027635.1 Crocidura indochinensis
TGTGTTTTTTTTTTTTTTTTTTTTTTTTTTTTTTTTGGTTTTTGGGCCACACCCAGTGACACTCAGGGGTTACTCCTGGCTATTTGCTCAGAAGTCGCTCCTGGCAGGCACGGGGGACCATATGGGGAACGGGGGGATCGAACCGTGGTCCGTCCTAGGTTAGCGCAGGCACTTTACCTTCAGCGCCACCGCCCGGCCCCAGCACTAGTCTCTTAAGAGTAAAAACAATTTTTTAATCTGAGGAGCTGGTGAGAGAGTATAGGACATAGGCCATATGCCTGACCCAAGCTCCACCCCCTGTATGCAGCCCCTAAATCGAGATATAGACCAAGGTAGTCTGGCATTGTCCTCAGCCCCTAGCATGGAACTGTTGACCTCATTAGTGTACTATTACTGGGAAGCATCCCTGTGTGCCACTTGGAGTACCCTCCCCAGAAAAAAACAATATGAGTAAAATAAACTCCCCAAATGTTTTTCCATAATGTCATGAAAGCCAACCCTTCATTAAAAGACCTCAAGTTCTGGGGCCGGTGAGGTGGCGCTAGAGGTAAAGTGTCTGCCTTGCAAGCGCTAGCCAAGGAAGGACCCTGGTTCAATCCCCTGGTGACCCATAATGGTTCCCCCCAAGCCAGGGGCAATTTCTGAGCGCTTAGCCAGGATTAACCCCTGAGCATCAAACGGGTGTGGCCCCAAAAACCAAAAAGATAAAGACCTCAAGTTCTGACAAGGTTCTGGATTTTGGTGGTTTTAATCCTCAGCTGTCTGGGGACCACTAGACACTCAAAGAAGCATGTCATTTCGTCAGGACATGGTGAAGTCTGCCTGGGGCCACTTATTAATTAAAACTCTTAAAATTTCAGATTATTTGGGGCTGGAGAGACAGTATTTCAGGGTTTGAGCCCTAGAATCCTAGAATCCCAGAATCCCATGTGGTACCCTGAACCCTGCCAGGAGTAATTTCTCAGTTCAGAGCCAGGAGTAACTCCTAGGAATTTCCAGGTGTGACCCCCCCCAAAAAAAAAACCCCAAAAAGGGAGTCACATAAATTGAATGGTGGTGTTTAGGTCGACATCTGGCAGTGCTTGGGGTTTACTCATGGCTCTGCACTCAGAAATCAATCCTGCCAGGTTTGGGGGACCATATGGGATGCTGGAAATTGAACCTGGATCATTATGTTTAAGGCAAACACCCTACCTATTGTGGAATTACTCTGACCCCCCCCCACCCCCCCCCACACACACAGATAGATTTTTTTAAATCCCTTCTTTTTGGAGCCAATCATGAGCTCTCTCTTTTAATCCTCCCCTGTCTTTTAGATATGAATTAAGTGAAAAGATGCTGTCTGCCTGCAATTTGCTGAAAAATAATATAAATGACCCCAAAGCTTTGACCAGCAAAGATATGGTAAGTCTGACCTGCAGGGAAACTATACCAAATACCTAAATGGTCACCATTGGATAAGTGGCCCCAGCCTGACCTGAACTTCTACTGCCTGCCTGTTGTCTGTCAAACTTATTTCTAACATCTGCGGGCAGGAGGGAGTACTATGTTCTGCCCATTCTCTGGATCTCCCTATGAACATTCTCCTCAGACCCAACTTCAGATGCCCTTGCCGCACCCTGTACTTTTCTTGGGGCAGAGCATCCATAAGGCATATACTTGTCTCTGAGAGAAAGGGCTAATTGCAGCTGTTGGTTGTCCATCTGTGTGTTCGACCACTACTTCCAGCACCTTGTGATCCAGGGAGCAGAATCCCAGAATTCTGTGTTTGACGTTAGCATATGATGTTCAAAGAAACCTAGCTGGGCTGAAGCCAGCATTCCTTTCAATTATGAAGCTGTATATTCTTATGTGGAATTCTTAATGTGGAATGCAAGAGGTCACTATTCTTAGATGTAAGAGGACCGCACTTGTCATCTTCTCACAGTTTGAGAGATTGAGAAGCAAATAGCCAAAAATGGGAGGCAATGGGTGATGGTTTCCTGAGTGAGCAAAATTGCAGAACACACAACAGATCAGGATGTGTGGGGGGGCAGTGATAGATCTGCCTGTGGAACTGTTGCTCTCCCATAGACTGCTGGAGTTTTGTTCTGTGGAATCTTTCACAGGTTAGAACCAGCCTCTGGTTGATGGCTCTGTCTTCACTATACAGAGAAATAGCAGCTGTTCATGTTTATATAGATGGAGCTATGCTTTTGAGTTTTTGAACTAGAGCAGAAATTTAATGTGCTTTCATGCTATATGCAGTCCGCAGTTAGAAAGTTGATTTTCAGGTCCCCAAGATACCAGAGCTGTTAGCTCAAAATGTGAGAGCATAATGGATCGAAGGAACTATCTCACCCTGCAGGGATTGATCATTTCCCTTGAATAAAGCAAACATGATGTAATGAGTTGGTCACAAGCCTAAGAAACTTGTGGGTGCACAGCCACGGACCTTAAGATCCTTCCTCTTCCCACCAGGCCCTTTGTCGAATGTGGCAGCTATTATTTGCTTCAGCGACTGGATTATACCTGCCTTGAGTACTGCTCCCTGTTTTGGTTAGCTTGTCTAAATGGTATCACCTTACTCTGCACCATCTTTTTTGAAAATCTGGTATCTTCATATATTTGTTTATATTGCTATAGAAACTTAGCTCCAACTGAGCCAACTTCATCTTGACACAGTGTGCTGAGAAAGGAGCAGCATAGTGATGTTTACAGAGGAAGTACTAAATAAAACTCCTAGTCTCAGAGGAGCATAGTATTACATGTTGAAAGTAATCCATATAGACTAAGTGACCACTTTAACTTGAACTGAAAATATGCAAAGACTCCATATATGTAAACTTGATATGCTTTTTCTTTTACCATTTTCAAATATGACATGTAATTGGGGGAGGATATAACATGTCTACCTCTTGGGGAGAGAATATAGCATTTCTACAGTTCTTATGAGGCACAGACACCAATTTAATCCATTTGTACTGGATTTGGAGGAAAAATTTTTTTGTTTTTGTTTTTGGTGGTTTGGGCGGGGGACTTGGATTTTTGTTTTGTTTTGTTTTGTTGTTGTTTTCTTGGGGGGGGTCTTTTGGTTTTTGGGTCATTACTGGCAGCACCCAGGTTACTCCTGGCTCTATGCTCAGAAATCGCTCCTGGCAGGCTCAGGGGATCATAAGGGATGCTGGGATTCCAACCAATGGCCTTCTGCATACAAGGCAAACGCCCTGCCTCCATGCTATCTCTCCCGGCTCTAAGGGCCTTGGTTTTTGGACCACACCTGGTGTCACTCAGGGGTTACTCCTGTGGCTGCACTCAGAAATTGCTCTGGGCAATTCTGGGGATGCCAGGATCAAACAGTCTGTCCCAGTTTAGCCATTTGCAAGGCAAATGACCTACCATTGTACTACCACTCTGGCCCCAGGGGAAAAATAAAGTTGATATATTATGCTGATAGAGCTAATAGAATTGTGATAACAATATAGACTAGGAAGCTCCTTTTTTAAAATCAGTTATGGGGTTATTACACCACAGTAATGTTATGTAACTTTCAATGTGAGAGCTCCAGAGATAACTTTGAATATGTGAGTAGAAGGGGGTGGGAATTAGATTAATTTTTCCCTAGTCAGAACATTGGCATCATGTGAACAAAATATGACTGATTTGGTTGAAAGTGCTGAAGATTCAGTAGCTAGAAAGAAGATAAAAATGTTCTAATTCTAATCCCACCTTTTACATAGAAAGATTTCTTTTATTTTGATCTTTTTAACCTGTTATTTACCTCTTTCTTGGATCCTTCTTTTCTTTTTTAATTTTTAAATAATTAAAGCACCAATAAATGTTATGTTCATGAAAGTTGCCCTATGGATGGGGCCTTACCTTACAACAGGTAAGGCACTTGCCTAGCACATGGCTGACCAGGGTTCCATACCTGGCACTCTATATGAGTGAACCCACCAAGAATGAGCCTGGAGTATAAAGTCAGGAGAATACCCTGAGAACCTGTGGCCATGACCAAAACAAAATAATATGTAGACCTGGGGCAGGTGGAGGGTGCACGGAGAGGAGGATTATCACCATTGCTGCTTGTAGCAGTCTGCATTGAACCTAGCCCGGTCCAAGTTTGACCTGTTGGTTTACAGTACAAATGCTACATTCATGGTCCACAACCAGACAGGAGGTAGGAGGGCTTGATGACCAAATACTGATGATATAAGGAGGAATTTAGTATAGAGATGTCATTCATTTCCTTTTCTTCATTTTGGAGAGAGGTGTAGGAACTGAATAGAGTGGGTAAATACAGACTATAGTCTCCACATCAAGTGTCTATGGAGCTGTTGGAAGGAGTAGGAGTTGGTCTGGACAGAAAGGAAGCAGCATAATTAAAAATGCTTTAACTCATCTCTTCTGCCCTGATTACTATGAAAATCATATGCAAACCTAGCATAACTGCATAATAGTAATAGCTCAATAACAAATGGATCCAGGCCTTAATGTTCTGCTGGTGTTGCCTAATTTGTCCTTAACACTGACACTGTGAAGAAAATGTCCTATGCATCTCCCTGTTTTTGCAGATGAGTTAACTGACACAAGATTTATAAGCATCCTCCCCAGGTGGTTGCACTCAGAACTTGTGAAGTTGGAATCTGAACCTCTCTGGGCTGACACAGTACTCTGTAGCCTCCTAAACAGAAGTCAGAACAGGATCAGGAGACTGGAGAGATAGTTTAGGGGTTAAGGCAATTAATTGCCTTGCACGTGACTGACCCAGGTTCAATCTCTGGCACAACAGATGGTTGGTCCTCTGAGAGTACTACCAGGAGTGATCCCTGAGTGTAGTTCTCTGGGCACAGCTGTTTATAGCCCCCACACCGAAACAATTAACCATTTAAAATAAGAATCACCAGTAATGTTCTGGTTTGGAATATGGACTTCATTAGCTGTTTCTTAGCAAATTTTAGCTACAGGTTTTTTTGTTTTGTTTTTGTTTTTGTTTTTTGTTTTTTGTTTTTGACTCTTTAGAAGCCATGGTTATCTTGGGCTATTTAGCTAGGTCTCATAAAGCTCCAGAAATAGTGGAACTGATGTCTGCACCTTTTGTGTTTTGGCAGCGATTTTGTCTGAACACCCTCCAGCACGAGTGGTTTCGCGTGTCTAGTCAGAAATCAGCGGTGCCAGCTATGGTGGGGGACTACATTGCTGCTTTCGAGGCCATCTCTCCCGAGGTCCTCCGTCACATCATCAACATGGCTGATGGCAATGGCAACACAGCCCTCCACTACAGCGTGTCTCACTCCAACTTTGAGATCGTGAAGCTGCTTTTGGACGCAGGTACGTCAGCTGTCCAGTGTCCCCTCTCACGGCACATGGGCCGTGAGTCATTTCCCAGGAGCCTGCCTGTGCCTTTCTCAGCTCTGTGGCCATCCGGACATCCTCTCTCATTGCTTTTCTATGCAGTGTGGGCAAGCACCTTCTTGAATTACCTCTTGGGAGGCCTTACATTTCAACAGAATGAGGTGACACAATTCCAGCTCTGTGAAAGGCAGTTGGAAACCCAGTCTTGCTTGTGATTCTGCTGCATTCAAGAGAGGTGGGATTCTGGTTGTCAACATGACTCAAGTTCCTCCCTAGCTGAGTCATGCAGGCTTGGTGGGTTCAGTCTTGGGAGGCCGGTGCTGTTCCTAGGCGGAGTCACAGCTTTGTCGCCTCCAGGCTGTTTCATTCTTTGGTCCTTGCTCCACCTGCTTTTCAGAAGCATCTAGTTACTCAGGACAGAGATTGAGCAAAGCCACTCTTCCAGCTTAGGGATCACTCACCATTTCCACTAAAATAGGTCTATTACTATGGAGTTGCCAGAGCAGAGAAAGTATCACACTTAGACCTGGACTATCCAAATGAAAGCAATGAAAATTCTTGGTGTTTATTGGAACACGCCATACAGTATCTGGCCAATAGATGTAAGAAAGCTATAGGGAGGAAATGGAGCTCAGAAGAGTCCCTTGAGAAAAAGGAAGCATTCAGCTTTTTCAGTGGAAGAGGCCAATGGTATCTTCTCTGATCCTTGAATCACTTTGTTTTGTTTTTGCTTATGAGCCACACCAAGTGGTGCTCAGTAGCTATCCCTGGCTCTGTGCTCAGGGATTGAGCCTGGATTGACCGCATGCAAGGCAAGCATCTTACCCACTTAAACTGTCTTTCTCCAGTTCTGCTTATTTTTAAATGTAGTAGCCAAGCTAACCTAAGCTTTTGTTTTTCCAAGTCTGCTTATGCCTAGTTTAGGGACTAAGTTAAAATAAATGTACTTCCATCTTTCAGAAAGGAATTCCAGACCTCTTTCTCTTCAGACTTTCCAAAGTATACACAGAGCTGGTGATATATTGTCAGCCTCAGTGAGGAGTGAGTGAGTGAGTGGATAAACAGCTAATAACTGAGGAAGCTCAGATGAGATTTCAGGATTGCTCAATTAGTCACAATTTCATCCACCCTTGGAAAATCTGAGTGGGAAAGGGGCATTTGGTCAGTTAATGATTTTAATTCTGTCGCCAGATTCTATGGTAAAATACACCTACTGGATTCATTGCTCAACCTTCGCAGCTCACAAACACCACTGAGCTATAGTTGCCCAGCAGTTCTGGGTCTCGGATACTGGACTTCAGCAGGCTCCACTGGGGGGTGAGCCCTAGGAAGATACACACAATATATTGTAAATGCCTGTGTCCCAAATATGCAGTTGCTTTGGAATCTAGGAATGTTCTTGTGTTCCTTTCTCTTTGCTTCCATTGGAAACATACTAAACACTTGAACCATGTTGAGTTCTTCATCAAAGCTTCCCTGATGTTCTCACTAATTCTTTCATTTTATTAGGAAGCACTAAAGGAAATTAGAGATGTCTAGAGGATCATTTAGTCCCTAAAGAGTCCTTAAGATTTACAGGGCCAACAAAGATCTTGTTTATTGGTCTGGCCCTGGCACTTTCTTTTTTTTGGGGGGGGGGGGACGCACACCCAGCGGCTCTCAGGGATTACTCCTGGCTCTGCACTCAGAAATTGCTCCTGGCATGCTCAGGGGACCGTCTGGGATGCTGGGGATCAAACCCGGGTTCATCCTGGGCCAGCCATGTGCAAAGCAGACGCCCTACCGCTGTGGTACTGCTCTGGCATTGATCCTTGCACTTTCTTGGAGAACTACCACACTTACAGAATGTAAGTCCCCAGAGCTAGGTGCTGTGAGACTGGAATTCTCTGAAGGTCATGTCTACATAGCAAATTCAGGATCTAAGAATAGACCATGGTGATTGCATGGGCAGTGCCCTGTTCCATAATTCTAATCCATATACAAGACTCCACAAATTCTTCTTTCACAGGTAGCACTTACTGCTCTTCACTCCAAAGCCCTGGTTCCCCAGACACCACCAAGCACACTGATGCTGGCACAGTCTCTAGTGGCTCCATATTGAATGTGGTTTAATTAACACAGACGCAGTGTGGGCACCAGCATGTGTCTTCTTACGAACACCATTATTGGGCCAGAGCAATAGTATAGCTGGAGGGCATTTGCCTTGTACACAGCCAACCCAGTGCGGACCCAGTTTCAATTCCCAGCATCCCAAATGGTCCCCCTGAGCCTGCCAGGAGTAATTCTGATCAAGAGCCAGGAGTAACCCCTTAGGGTCACAGGATGTGGTCCAATCCCCCCCCCCAAAAAAAAACAGTCATTATTTAATGCATTCACTCAAATCTCCAAATTTTTCGATTTGATCCTCTCTCTACCCCCACTCCAGCTGTGAGCAGGTCATTCTATGGAAACTCACTACTGCTTTGGGCTTCATTACCTTTATTTTCCTCTGGGATGCGAATTTCTCTCATATTTCCTTCCACGTCAGTCTAGGTCCTTGAGGCCTTTCTACGGGCCTTTTCAAAACCTTTCCCCCTTTTCAATCCATGAGAGCAGGGTCCAAGGTCAGGAGGACCCAGGAGAGATTTGTATCTTTGCAGATGTGTGTAATGTGGATCATCAAAACAAAGCAGGCTATACGCCCATCATGCTAGCCGCTCTGGCTGCTGTGGAAGCAGAGAAGGACATGCGGGTTGTAGAGGAGCTCTTCGGCTGTGGAGACGTGAATGCCAAAGCCAGCCAGGTGAACACACTGCCCCACACCCCTGCTACGTGTGTGTGTGTGTGTGTGTGTACACTAAGGCACTACTACCAGTGGCGGTGACTTCCTGAACACTGCCAGCTTGTCACATCTTCATTCCCAGTGGTAAGGGTCCACTGTTCACAGCTGAACTTGCAACATTTTGCAAACTTCCTGTCTCTGCTGTGAGCAAAATTGTCCCAGTGAGACCCAGTACTGGGTCTGGAGCACCAGTACAGCAGGTAGGGCACTTACTTGCCTCGCACATGGCTGACCTGGATTCCATACCTAGATTCCCATAAGGTCCCCCAAACCCTGCCAGAAGTGATTCCTGAATGCAGGACCAGGATATGGGCCCCAAAACAAACAAAAAAGACCTAATACCTAATGACTTTAAGTGTCTCCCCACATATACATCTCACACCCACTGTGGCTCCTTTCCACAGGCAGGACAAACCGCGCTCATGCTAGCTGTCAGTCACGGACGCATAGACATGGTGAAGGGCCTGCTGGCCTGTGGCGCCGACGTCAACACCCAAGACGACGAGGGCTCTACTGCCCTGATGTGTGCTAGTGAGCACGGACATGTGGAGATTGTCAAGCTGCTGCTGGCACAGCCAGGCTGTAATGGGCACCTAGAGGACAATGTAAGTGCTGCCCTTACCCCTGCCAGGTGTTGGGGGTTAGGGTAAAGAACTCTGGCAGCCTGCAGGCCCACCTTGACACATTTTCTCCCTCTTCAGGACGGCAGCACAGCGCTCTCCATCGCCTTGGAGGCTGGACACAAGGACATCGCAGTGCTCCTATATGCCCACGTCAACTTCGCAAAGGCCTCATCTCCGGTCAGTGTTCTGTACTTGGCATCTATGAACAGCCTGAAACCAATCCCTCATCCCTTTTCCTGGGAAGCAGCAGGAGACACAGGTTCCTTGGTGACCGTGGAAATATTAGTCTGGGACAGAAGCATTTCAACCTTTTTATAACCCACCCCCACCAAGGGAGATTTGATACTTTCATGCCTCTCATGAAGGAGCCCAGTTTGTCCAGATGGTCCAGCCTGAGCAAGCCCTGCCAGGATGTCTGTACATGGTCCAGCTGAGCCCAGCAGGATCTAGGCTGTTGGAGCTGTGGGGTCCTAGTTCTTCTCCCATAGCTCGTGAGTGCTGAGCTCATGGGTCACAAGGTAGAGCACAAAGCCTCCTAAGGTCACTCATTACATATATTTTTCTTCTTTCCTGGTCTCTAGAGCACCCCGAGGCTTGGCCGGAAGACTTCTCCTGGTCCCACTCACCGAGGTTCATTTGATTGATCTGTGCAAATGGCCACCCGCTGACACACCATCATGAAGCTGCTAATTGTTCCTGTGGTGTGACAGCTACTGAATGTATATGTTTGTGCCTGAGATCACCAGCATACAGCAAGCAGGAAGCTGAGGACTGCAGACTGGAGTTTTCCCAGTGGAAACTGAGCCAGCAGGAGATGGGGAACCAGGCAGCACCATTTCCTTTGGGACTCCCTTTCCTCTTGAGTGGAGCACACTTGATACCAGTCTGTAGAAGCTCTGACCCTAACATTAGGTACCACTAAAGGGATAACCTGAGTTGGGCTACTGCGCAGTCTCCAGGATTTCTTCCTCCAGCCAGTCTATCCTGCCCAGACCTGTCTCACTGGCCTGGTGGTTGGAGGCATCTTGACATATATTTCTACTGACTATGTGTGGAACCATTGGAAAACTCTGAAAATTCCATTCCAGACTGGATTGGTTGCCTTTTTTTTTTTATTTTGTCAATATTATTTTAAAATTAAAATGTTTATATGACTTAGCCATCAGCCACTTGCTCCAGAGCTACTAGGTTTCTGGTGTAAAAATAAAAGGAACTCCAAAAAAGAAAAACAACTTGCAAGAGGAAATCTTTTCAGCGGGGTCTTTCTAGATGATGTTCTATGTGACTTTTTCCATAAGTATCTATGTAAACTTGACACAGTATTTTCAATTTTTATATTCCATGGTAATTAAAGGCATGACAAACTCGATGTAACATTACCGCGTTTTTATTCGTAATTTCAAAGCTCTGTACTGAATGATAAAAAGGCTCTAGATCTGCTTCTAGAGAAACAAAGCATTACTGTTCAGTCTGTATTTATGGAGTCCTTCA
Source organism: Crocidura indochinensis (assembly GCA_004027635.1). NCBI lineage: Eukaryota > Metazoa > Chordata > Mammalia > Eulipotyphla > Soricidae > Crocidura > Crocidura indochinensis. The sequence continues at coordinate 10,270 of PVKC010028314.1, forward strand.
CACCGTGTCACATTTACTTTGGTCTACGTGTATTTAAATGTTTGAAGTGCCTTAGACGCTTGCCATATTTTCAAAATAAAACTCATTAAGCTCTCTTGCTTGTCCTCCATCTCTGACAACTGTCTGCCTGGTCTGGTGACTGGCCATGGAGGTAGCAGTAATGGGATGATGGACTGCAGTGAAAAGGTGCGTGTGTGGGTCACTGGAATGGGGGATGGCGGAGTGCCTAGCCCTGATTCCCCAGCTCCATTCCTGCACCTCATCACCTGACTTGCACCTCAAGTTCTGCAATGGAAAATCTTGTTGTTAAGTAAAACAGTTCATTAGACTGGCAGTGCGGGGGGTTGGAGGAATGGCAGGAATGAGTTAATGCTCAGTCCTCAGTTCTGACTGTCAAACTTTGCTGTGTGGAAAAGAAAAGGGAGATAAGAAAAGAGTGTGACTTTGGATTTGGGCCCATACCACCTGCACCTGTTTCCAAGTCATTTTTTAATTTTTATTTTGAGTGGGGCACACCTGGCAGTGTTCAGGGCTTACTTCTGGCTCTGCTCTCAGGGATTACACCTCTTGTTTTTAGGGGACTATGAGATGCTAGGGATTGAGCCAGGGTCAACTTCATGCAAGGCAAACACTACTATCTTTCTAATCCCAGCCCCAAGTCTTATTTTAGAAAACAGAGGAACTGGGTCTGCTTCCTTTAAATGAAGAAATCTAGTAGTCCAAGTGCAAAAATCTGTTTGGGCTTACTCCTGGTTCTATGCTCTGGGATCTCTTCTAGAGAGATTTGAGAAACCCTATGTGTGGTCCGAGGGATCAAACAGACTACTATGTATATAAGGCAAGCCTATTAACCCTAGAACTATCTCTCCCCTTTGGGGGAATTTTAACCCTAGATCATTTTCAAGAACCAGGAGCATTGGAGAATCGAGCACTGAGATTTTCTTAACCTTCCTTTTTTTCCCCATACAGTCATCCATTATTGAGCTTGAAAAGAAGCTAGAGGTTAGTTTGGTTTTTTTTTTGTTTGTTTTTTTTTTGTTGTTGTTGTTGTTCTTGTTCTTGTTCTTGTTCTTGTTTTCTTAACATGTATCTCCACAATGCCACCCAAGTAAGCTAGTTCTCCGGACTCAAAAGGTTGGATCTTTCCAAGAAGAACTTGCAGGAGTTGAAGAAAAGCACTGTGAGCAGTTCTGGTTACACTGAGATGTGCACATACATTCTCCACTTGGCCTGGGACACACCAGAGAGAGCTGACCTGCTGGGTCTCCTGAGAGGAAGTTCACACCTTCCTGGAGCCATTCACAGCTCACTCTTACCTCCTAGGACAGATTTGCTTGGTTTGAGTCTGGGGCTGAATTTCCATTGAGATTTATTCAAGCTCAAGTTCCTTAGAGTCTGAAATAGCACAATAAATTAAAGCCAAAGTGCTTCTGTAGAAAAGTGAGATTTCTGACCTATCATGGGTGACTTGCTGTTGGAGTATTGGATGAGCTCTCATGGGGCTGGTGGCTTGGGGATTTTCTTTATTCCATTTGAGGGGGAAGAAAAAAAAAGGCAAAAATTTCCATGCATGAGAAAATGAATTCCTACCCCTGTATGCTTCCTTTTCAGATTTCTTGTGCTACAGCATTTTGAAAGGGGAAACAGTGTTTAATTGCTGAGTGAGTGAGTTTATTCAGCAGGTATCTGACTTCTGGGTAACTTCAGCTGGCTTGTTCTCTGCTTGCTCTGTGAACACTAGGCACAGAGAATGCTTTTATCTTGGAATCTTGGCACACTCTATAAAACTGCCTGATTCTCCACCACTGGTGTGGCTTTGACTTATAGGGACACAGTCCTTAAAGGGGTTGCAGTGGGATTCTTGGGTAAAGTTCCCAAAGTGAGGCTGGAGGAGAATCAGAGATTCCTGGGGGGTTTTTGTTTGTATGTTTTGCTGGTGTTTTTTTCTGTTGTTGTTGTTTTGTTTTGTTTTTGTGGGGATGGTTGTTGGTTTCTTTGTCTTGGTGTTTTTGTTTGGTTTGTTTTTGGTGTCACACCCAGCAGTGTTCCTGGGTTACCCCTGGCTCTACCCTCAGGAACTACTCCTGATGGGCTCAGGGAGCGAACCCAGGTCAACTTCTTGCAAGGCAAATGCATAATTCACTGTACTATCCCTTCGGCCCCTTTATTTTCTGACTTAAATAAACAAAAAGCTAAACCTTTTCCTGACAAGAGGACCAACTTCCTTGACCCTCATGTCCTGGAAATTGAAACACTAACAGCTGGAATTCACTGCTTGAGAAAAAGAACAGTGGGAAATTTGCTATTTTAATGTAATGAAAGCAAAGTGTCACTTGTCCTGCCACCAATAAAACTCAGTGGCCTAAGGCCTGGGACATGATTCAAAGGACATGATTCCAGCCCTATTAATGCATAGTTCCCAGACTACCACCATGAGTGACACCACTCCCCCCACCCAGTCACCATTGGTTGTGCTCCACCCCCAAGGGTAGAAAAAGAAACATTAAATGGGCTTATCACAGGACAGACATCATTTCTCAACAATGTTCCCAAGAATGTGCTATCTAACATGGGTCCCCCAAACAGATGTTCTGACAGTTAAGTGGCTAATACCCTACCAGGAACCTCCCTTTCCCTGGCTTTTGTAATCTGAAATACTGCAGAGATGTGGTGGCTCCCACAGGGAGGTTCAGGTAAAGAAACTGCTCTTTTTTTGTAAAGAAAATAATGAGCACAATAGCTAAGACCTCTTTATTTTTGGCTTTTGGATCACACCTGGCTGCACTCAGGGGTTACTCCTAGCTCTTTGCTCAGAAATTGCTCCTGGCAGGCTCGGGGGATCATATGGGATGCCAAGTATCAGAAACCCGGTCAATCAGTCCCGGGCCGGTCGCATGCAAGGCAAAGCCCTACTGCTATGCTATCGCTCTAGGCCCACTTCATTTAAATTCTAACCGGTCATTTTTGGTGGGATAATCCTGCTGCAAGTAGAGATTAACATATTAGGGGTGTGGGTGTGGGTGGGTGAGAGAGAGAAGAGAACCTGGCTCTGTCCTCATGTTTAAAGAAGTTATGTCTGGAGGGTATTGGGGACCATATGGGATGCCAAGGATCTAATTCCAGTTGACTGCATGCAAAATTAGCATCCTACCCACTGTTCCATGGCTTTGGCTCAAAAAATAAAATTCTTTTCGGAGCTTCATTAGCCTGCCTCCCAGATGTTTCTCTTGTGTTCTTGGATCCACACTGAGAAGTTATTACTCCTGAATTACAAAACTCTACCCAGACCTACTTTTCCAAGCAGATGGGGGTAGGAAAAGCTATATAAAAACAAGAAAGAAACATGGGAGGTGAGAGAGATGATAGAGGGCTAGGGCATTTGCACAGGACCCCATTTCAATCCTCAGCCATACATCCTCTGCTCTTCACATCAAGCTGTTCAGACAGATTGGTCGAGAATAGCTAGGAGTGACACCTGCGTCCCCTGAACACTGCCTGGGAGACCTGCAAAATAAGAAACATGGCATGTTGGGACCGGAGAGATAGCATGGAGGTAAGGTGTTTGCCTTTCATGCGGAAGGACGGTGGTTTGAATCCCGGCATCCCATATGGTCCCCGAGCCTGCCAGGGGCTATTTTCTGAGCATGGAGCCAGAAGTAAACCCTGAGCGAGCGCTGCCGGGTGTGACCCAAAAGCCAAAAGCCAAAAAAAAAAGAAAACGAAAGAAAAGAAACATGACATGCAGCTTTTGTCTTTGCTGTGCAAGAAGCCCCTTTAGTCTGTGTGGGGTGTGCCCATGTGCAGCAGAGTTTCTATGTTTCCTATCATTGTTATAGAGGGCCAGGATCAGTGTCTGCCAGAACCCCTTTCTGTACCTATGAAGATTGACAGTGTTTTGAGAAGACTGGTGGCTTTGGAGTGCATTTCCTAGGCTGATCTTTTCCTTCCCCGTTTTATAAAGCAGCTCTGTTGCTGCTCAGGAAGAAGGCTGTGACCCGTTGCTTCAGCTTGGGGGAAAGACTATTTTACCTTTTACGGAAAGCGCAATTCTTTGTAAGCCCTGGGCCTTCGCCAGAGATGATTTAGTTCTACTTTCTGCCATGAGGAAATTACTAATCATGTGTTTACTCTGTTCTGATTCAGCACGGCTGTAATTTTGAGGTCAGCCGATTATAAAAAGATATTTGAAGCACATTTTGTTGGAAATGATGACCACAAAAGGAAGTGGCAGCATCACTGGCTGACCTTGCTGGGTACAAAATAGAGGGAGCTAGTCAGTTCTACAGAGTGTTGTGGTATCCTCCAGCTGGATGGACAAAGTCCATCTTTGTAGAGAAGCTGGAAAACAAAACACCAGGTTTTATGGGCACGTGCAGCTTTCAGTAATATTAGAGGAGGAGCTGGCATTTTAGGAAATCACCTGCCCACTGCCTCTTTGATCATATAATAAACAAGGAGATGGAGGAGCCGGAGCGGTGGCACAAGCGGTAAGGCTTCTGCCTTGCCTGAGCTAGCATAGGACAGACCTCGGTTAGATCCCCCAGTACCCCTATGGTCCCCCAAGCCAGGAACGATTTCTGAGCGTATAACCAGTAGTAACCCCTGAGCATCACCAGGTGTGGTTAAAAAAAAAAAGGCACAAAAAAAAAAAAAAAAACCAAGGAGATAGAAACATTCTTCCTAATTTTCAGAGAATGGAACCTGTTGATAAAAGAAGCTTAAGAGCAAATTTCAGGGGCCAGAGGGATAGCACAGCATTAGGGTGTTTGCTTTGCATGTTGCCAACCCGGGATGAACCCAGGTGCGATCCCTGACATCTCTTATGGTTCTCCGAGTCTGCTACTAGTGATTTCTGGGTGCAGAGTCATAAGTAAACTCTGAGTGCTGGGGCCGGAGCAGTTGTACAAGCAATAAGGTGTCTGCCTTGGACATGCTAGCCTAGGATGGACTGTGGTTCGATCCCCTGGTGTCCCATATAGCCCACCAAGCCAGGAGTGATTTCTGAGTGCATAGCCAGAAGTAACCCCTGAGTGTCACCGGGTGTGGCCCAAAACAAAACAAAACAAAACAAAAAACCTCTTGTGCACTGCCAAGGTGTGGCCCCCAAACAAAAAACCAAACAGAAAAGGGCAAATTTCAGTGAGCCAGAGAAAAAGTAGAACAGGAAAGGCTCTTGCCTTGCATGAACCCAATTCAGATTTGATCCTCCTCAAT